>PITA01026054.1:0-23332 GCA_004023965.1 Spilogale gracilis
AGTTTGATGGATTTTTAACAATAAGTTTAATATAACATTCAGATATGAAAACATGTCCACACAGATTTGTATACATGTCCACAGAAGCTTTGTTAACAGCCCAAATAAGAAACAATCTAATCGTCCATCAACTGTCAAATGGATAAACTGTGGCATATCCAGACAATGAAGTACTACTCAGGAAAAGGAAAGACACACACAACATAAATCAATCTCGAAAGCAGTAAGTGAAAAGAAGCCAGGAACAAAAGGTTACGTGCTGCTTGATTCCATTTCTAAGTACTAGAAAAGGCAAACTACAGTTATCAAAAGATCAGGGGCTGCCAGGGGTTAAGAAGGTCAGTGAAAAGGGATAGCAGGTAACGTTTTAGGGTGGCAGAAATGTTCTACACATCTTGGCTGTGGTGGTGTTTACAAAACTATACATTTGTCAAGACATACTAACTATACACTTAAAATTGGTTAATTTTATCATATGTTAAGTTATACCTCAATAAATCTGGGGGTTTTTTTTCTCATTTATTTGGGCAAGAGAAGGCATGTGTGCATGATCAGGTGGAGAGGCAGAATCTCAAGCAGATACCTCAGAATGTAGAGCTCTACCCAGGGCTTGATCTCACAGCCCAAGAAATCACAACCTGAGCTGAAAACAAGAGTTGGACACTCAAGAGTCACCCAGGTGCCCCTAAAGCTTGTTTTTTAAAACTCAGTAGGAGTCTCAAGTATAATGGAATTGCCTCATAACTCAGATTTAAATACCTACTTTTTTATTTGAAATATCATGGTCTTTAAAATCTTAAGTTTCCTATCATACTCTGTTATTATTCACAATTAAAGTATATGGATTTTTGTTTTTATAACCTACACACTCATTTCAAGGTAGCAAATTACATATTTTTCAGATTAATTTACAGTATCACGAGACACCAGAAACTTAATCTTGATCCTTGTAATTCTTTCATCCTTTACTTAGCCCTTTTCTCAGATCTTTAATCCCATAAAGGCAGTAATTGTTTCATTATCTTTTGATATCCTTTGCCAGATTTAACACTGTCCTAAATTTATATAAGGAAGTATTTTAGAGGTACATGTAAAAATCCAGACAACCTTAAGGAACTTGGTTTTAAGTGTTATGTTAAGCATCAATATAATATATAACATGGTTAGATTAAGGATATATTAAAGAACTTTAGATTTCTGGGGTGCCTGGGTGGCTCAGTTGGTTAAGCGACTGCCTTCAGCTCGGGTCAGGATCCCGGAGACCCAGGATCAAGTCCCACATCGGGCTCCCTGCTCGGTGGGAAGCCTGCTTCTCCCTCTCTCACTCCCCCTGCTTCTGTTCCCTCTCTGGCTGTGTTTCTCTCTGGCTGTGTTTCTCTCTGTCAAATAAATAAAATCTTAAAAAAAAAGAAAAAAAAAAGAACTTTAGATTCTGCTTTCCTTAATGCTCACTTTTCATGAAGAGTATCTATTAAGCATCTGGATCTCCATATACTTTAAATAACCAAGCAGTACTCTAATACGTAAGTAATATTTACAGTTCCTAAGAAGAGCCTATTACCAAGTAAAATGTTGTCACCTCATGAAGTCTCCTAAAGATAAACTGCTACATATTCTGACAGCAGGCCCTTTGAATAGTCTAAACTTTACAGCATACATCTATAAAATTTATTTTTATTCTCTCACATCTAGACATTTCAAGATCAAAGTAACTAAACAAAATGAGATAAAAGAGATCCAAAATACTTTCATTTCCTTGCCAGAAAATTTCTTTAGAAATTATATTCCTATTCCTCCTGACTAAATGTGTATCAAAATTGATGATAAAACAGTAAATTTTTAAAATACTAAATAACATGGACTTGAAGAAAAAGTTAGGATCCAAATGTCATCTGAGAAAAGGCAAAGTTTCCCAACTTGCCATAGTTATCGCAATTTTTATAAGGAAATCAATTAATTTCTAGGGTAAAATCACTGACCATCTTAATGCCTGTTGCTGGACAAATAGTCCTTAATCTCTGAAGTATAAAACAAGGTGTGAAATGTGGATGGGTAAATCTGGGTGAAAGGAAGTCAAATGATCAAAGGACAGAAGCAAGAGATAAAAATCGCTGGTTATCAGTACACTTCCAAGGACTCTTCTCGAAGTCTCTGCATCTCTGAATCAAGCTGAGTTCACAAGTAGCCCTCCCTCTAGACACTGACTTCTCCGTACAGGAAATAAGAAAATATGACTAGATGATTTCAAGTGGTCCTTCCGGCTGTAATCTTCGGATTTTTTGGGATACTAATGAAGATGCTGGACATATTTAAATATAGGAAAACAGGACAGAGAGCACAGTGTCAAGAAACTCCTTAAAGCATCCTGTTGGTCCAAGAGACAAGTTTCCTAAGTAGAGTATGCTTAACTTTGTATTATGTTTTTCGTAGGCCAGTACAACAATCAGTATAAGAAAAGAAAAGGCAGGGGCACCTGGGTGAGTGAATTGGTTAAGCATCTGTCTTCAAGTCCTGATCCCAGGGTCCTAAGGATGGAGCCCCCAGCAGGCTCCCCGCTTAAAAGGTAATCTGCTTCTCCAACTCCCTCTGCACCCCACCCCCTCCAGGCTCTTTACTCTAGAGTCGCCTGTGGGCATGCTCTCAGATAAACAAAACCTTAAAAGAAAAAAAGGCAATAAATCTCAGAAGCAGAAGTTGTTAGCAATACAAACCAAACATGATCTTGGTCATGGCAACAAATCTGGCACCAAGGATCTTGTGGATACTCTATAAAAATTAGTTACGATGTTATCATATGGCAGAAATGTTCATTAACACAGTATGCCATTGTTAAACAGTAACTAGTTTTCCAACAGGAGTCTGTAACATCTGTACTTGTCAAATTACTTTTTTTTTTTTTAAGGTTTTATTTATTTGACAGAGAGAAACACAGCCAGAGAGGGAACACAAGCAGGGGGAGTGAGAGAGGGAGAAGCAGGCTTCCCGCCGAGCAGGGAGCCCGATGTGGGGCTTGATCCCGGGTCTCCGAGATCATGACCTGAGCCGAAGGTAGTCGCCTAACCAACTGAGCCACCCAGGCGCCCCCCAAATTATTTTAGGAGGAAAATAAAACCCTAAAATTTTCTAGTCTAATGCTGCCAAAACTATACTCTGTAACTTCTCCTAGCAAATGTTTGAGGGTACATAACATGTTAACTATTTTAAAGACCCTACTGCATAAAAATATAAAGATCCTATCACATAATGAGGCCTGAAATAGTGATAATTATTACTCAATCTCAGTCTGAAACTTATTCATTAAATAATGTCTCACCTAACCAATTCTATTTTTCTTTAAAATTAACCATATTTTTTTATGTTTATCTTGTATCCTACAATCTTGAGCTCATTTATTAGTTCTAGGTTTTTTTTTGTAGATTTCCCAAAATTTTCTATGTAAACAATCATGTCATCTACAAATAGGGAGTATTTTTTTCCTTTCCAAGCTGCATGCTTTTATCTTGCCTTATTCCAGTGGGTAGAACTTTCATCATCATTTTGAAAAACTGGTGAGAGCAGGTTTACCTTGTTACTGATCCTACAGGAAAAGCACTCAGTCTCTACCATTAAGTATAACATTACCTACAGGATTATATAGCTAGCTATTCCTTATCCAACTAAGATATATATATATATATATATATATAAAATATGAATGGGTCCTGAATTTTACTAAATGCCATTTTCCATCAAATTATGTGATCATGTGATTTTTCTTTAGCTGTTAATAAAGTTCATTGTTTATATTAAGCTTCAATATAAATGAGCTGGTGAACCAGCTGTGCATCCCTGCAGTGACACATACTTGTGGTATTCAATAATGGTATTCAATTTTTTCCCATGCTGCTTAATTTTCTTTACCATTTTCTTAAAATTTCTGCATTACATTGATATGGGGAAATTGATAGCTTCTGTACTGTTTTTTGGAGAGAAAATGAAGGTAATGGGGTCTATTCAGATTATCTCATATTGGGTAGAGGATGGTAGTACGTATTTTTTAAGGAACTAGTCCATTACATCAAAGTTATTGTTGTCAAAATTATGTATGAGTTGTTTATCGTTATCTCGATATTACCTTTTCCATGTCTGAAGGGTGCATGATGATATCCTAACACATCATTCCTGATACTGATAATTTGTTTCTTCTTCTAATCCTCCCAGTCTTGCTAGAGGTTTGTCAATTTATTGATCTTTCTGAAAACTCAGCTATTTCACTGATTTTCTGGTTTTTATCTTCAATTCCACTGATTTGTTTTTGACTTTATTTCCTTCTCCTTTGCTTTGGGTAGACTTTGCTTTTCTTTCTTTCTTTCTTTCTTTTTAAGATTTTATTTTTTTATTTTGGGGGAGAGAGACAGTGAGTGAGATTGAGAACACAAGCCAGTGGGGAAAGGCAAAGGGAGAGGGACAACCGCAGAGCAGGGAGTCTGATATGGGGCTCATTCCCAGGACCTGGGATTGTGATATGAGCCAAAGGCAGACGATTAACCAACTGAGCCACCCAGGCGCCCCTTGCTTTTGCTTCTTTTTTCTTCTTCTTCAGGTTCTTGAGATGGGAGCTCAAGATTAATTCCACTTTTTTTCTTTCTAAAATGTGCATATAGTGCTGCAAGTTTCCTTCTCAGCACTGCTTTACCTACATCCCACAAATTTCAGTGGGTTTCATTCTTTTTAAGATTTATTTATTTGATAGAGAGAGTGAGAGAGGAGGAGAGAGACAGAGCACAAGCAAGGACAGAGGAAGAAGCAGACTTCCTGCAGAGCAGGAAGACCAATGTAAGGTTCAATCCCCAAACCCTGGGATCATGAGGTGAGCCAAAGGCAGGTGCTTAACCAACTGAACCACCTAGGTGCCCTCAGTGGGTTGTATTCTTATAGATTTTTTCCCCCACTATAGTTATTCTCCAGTGCATGGAAACATAGAAAATACTTAATAAATATTTTTGAATTATCACTTACTTTTATAATTATAAATATAATTATAAATATAATCACTTGCTTTTATAATTTACAAAGTAAATCCCTTTTTATAATTTCTCTGAAAAAATGTATCAAACAATTGTTATATGAACTTTAAACATAGTCCATTTGCCAATTAATTTTCCTTTTTATGTCAACCCAACAGTCTTCCAGGACTGAAACTCAGTATATGTCGAAAAAGTTAAGAATGATAAGATTAACAACGTATGTGGTCCACTGTAAGCAATTAATGAAAAGGATTTAAGAATAAAATTTCATTCCCAAAGGTGTAAGACACCTCTCAAATAGCAACAGACAGATGACAAAAGCTTTATTAAAGCTGGTATCTTTCTGAAAGTCTAGGTTTGCAAAAACAAACAAAACCCTGCTGGCTCTCTTCATCTGATTTTACTTCTAACGATGACATTATTTTCATCAAATTAAGACAATTCTTTACATAAAAGCCTAATATCCTTCAGACACTTCAAATGCACTTACTTCAATTTCAACAATTGTCTTAGTTCAAACTAAACATGCAATATAATACATGATATTCTGTCTAGTTCTCATATACTTTTTAAAAGGTAAAAGCTGAGAAAGAAATCTTTAAAAGTTTTGTAAATATAGGGGCGCCTGGGTGGCTCAGTTGGTTAAGCGACTGCCTTTGGCTCAGGTCATGATCCCGGAGACCCCGGATCGAGTCCCGCATCGGGCTCCCTGCTCGGCGGGAAGCCTGCTTCTCCCTCTCTCACTCCCCCTGCTTGTGTTCCCTCTCTGGCTGTGTTTCTCTGTCAAATAAATAAAATCTTAAAAAAAAAAAAAAGAAAAGAAAGAAAAAAGAAAATAATCTCAGAACAGAGGAAATAAAATCTTAGTAAGGGCACAGTACTGGATGATGGTAAGAGATCACCCTGACTATGGCCAAAATAAACAGATGAAATATAAAGTACAGGTTAGTCACCTGAAAGATCAAAAAACACTAAGGCAAAGATGTACATAACACCTAAAGTCATGGTGGATCCTAGAGGGAAAACGTAACACTGATACTAAATTTTGAATGAAAAACCAGAGTACCCAGAAAGAGGTTAGGTAGTAACAATTCAAAGATATAAAGGAAGATAATCAGAAGAAAATGACTTTGCATGAGAATTAGAATGATAATGGATCAGGGGAGTCAGCAAACTCTGGCCCCAGGCTGTATCGGGCCTACCATCTCTCAGGGTTTGGTTTTGTTTTTTTAGTGACAATTTTAATTGAGACATCACTGACATGTATTAGTTTCAGGTGTACATGATTCAGTATTTATATATATTGTGAAATGGTAACCACAGTAAGTCTAGTTAACATCAGTAACCATTAACACAATCACAAAAGTTTTTGTGTGTGATGACAACTTTTAACATCTACTCTTAACTTTTAAATACACAATACAGTATTATTAACTATAGTCACCATGCTGCATTATCTTATGACTTAATTTATAATTGATGTTTATACCTTTTGACCACCATCACCCATTTCACCCACCCACCCACCACCATCCCCTGCCTCTAGCAAGTACCAATCTGTTCTCTGTATCTATGAAGTCAGTTTTTAGTTTTGTTTTTAAGATTCCAGAAGGGAGGGGTGCCTGGGGGGCTCAGTTGGTTAAGCCACCACCTTCAGATCAGGTCATGAGGAGGCCTGCTTCTCCTTCTCTCGCTCCCCCTGCTTGTGCTCCCTCTCTAGCTGTGTTTCTCCTGTCAAATAAATAAAATCTTAAAAAAAAAAAAAAAAAAAAGATTCCAGAACAGAGAAGATACAGTATTTGTCTTTCTCTTATTTCACTTGGCATAATATCCTCAAGATCTAACGCCATTGTTGTAAATGGCAAGATTTCCTGCTTTTTTATGACTGAACAATATTCCATTATGTATGTAAACACACCATATTTTCTTCATTCACTCATCCATTGACAGACACTTAGGTTGCTTCCATATCCTGGCTATTGTAAATAAGGCTACAATGAACATGTGCTTGCATACACCTTTTAGTGTTTCAATCCCTTTCAGATAAATACCCAGAAGTGGAAATTGCTGGATCAGATAGTTCTGTTTCTAATTTTCCTTTTTTTTTTTTTAAAGATTTTATTTATTTGACAGAGAGAAACACAGCCAGAGAGGGAACACAAGCAAGGGGAATGAGAGAGGGAGAAGCAAGCCTACCTCCGAGCAGGGAGCCCGATGTGGGATTCGATCCCGGGTCTCCGGGATCATGACCTGAGCCGAAGGCAGTCGCTCAACCAACTGAGCCACCCAGGCGCCCCTCTGTTTCTAATTTTCTGAAGAACCTTCATGCTGTTTTCTACAACGGTTGCACCAATTTATATTCCCACTAACAGTTCCTCTTTCTCCACATCCTTGTCAGCACTTATTTGACTTTTTGATAACAGCCATTCTAACAGGTGTGTGGTGATTATCTATAGTTTTAATTTGCATTTCCCTGATGATTAGTGATGCTAAGGATCTTTTCATGTACCTGCTGGCCACCCGTATTCTTCTTTGGAAAAATGTCTATACAGATCCTCTTTTTTTTTAAACTGGACTGTCGTTTTGCTATTGAGCTGTAGGACTCTTTATATATTGCGGATAATAACTCATCAGATATATGATTTATAAATATTTTTCATATTCAGTAGATTTCCTTTTCATTTTGTTGATGGGTTTCCTTTGTGTTGAATACACTTTTTAGTTTGATATAGTCCTACTTATTTTTCCTTCTGTGGCCTTTGTTGTTGGTGTTAAATCCAACACCAAAGACAGATGTCAAGGAGCTTACTGCGTAAGTTTTCTTCTCGTTTTATGGTTTTAGGTCTTATGTTCAAGTCTTTAACCCATTTTGAGCTGACTTGATATTTGTACTTTTAGAAATAATTCATCACCTGCATTTGTACACTAATGTTTTCTTGCAACACAGCCATGCTCATTTGTGTATTATCTCTAGCTGCCTCAAGCTACAATGACAGAGTGTAGTAGTTCCAAAAGACTATGTGGCCCACAAAGCCTAAAATAATTTACTGTCTGGCCTTTTACAGAAATAGTTTTCCAACTCCTTCCTTCACCTGAAGGGTCTGAAAGGCAAATGATATCCTTTGGAAGGAAGCAGACTTTCGGTTATGGTAAACTAGGTACAGAAAATATTTTTGTGAAGAGACTGACAACACAGAAAATATTTTTGTGAAGAGGCTGACGACACAAAATATTTTTGTGAAGAGGCTGACATTTAGCAACACACCGGTGAGGGAAGAAATACAGTATAACATAAAAAACCAGATATAATTTTCACTGCCTACAATCGCATTAGTAATCACTGACTTCTGCTCACAATACCAATAAAATACTGAAATGGTTTTTACTACACAAGGCCTAGCGTCCGGTGACAGAAGGTAAACTAGGGACAGTTTATAAGAACTGCCCTGAAGGAAGGTAGTCAAAAGGTACAAATTTCCAGTAATAAGGGAAATAAGTACTAGGGATGTAATGTACAACATGATGACTAGAGCGACACTGCTATCTGGTATGTAGGAATATTATTAAGAGTTCTCATCACAAGGAGAAAAAAAAAATTGTTCTCTTTTTATTGTATTTATATGAGACGATGGATGTTAAATGAACAAATCATGTCAATCATTTCACAAATACATGAATCAAACAATCATGCTTTATGCCTTATTATACTGATGTATGTCAATTATTTCTCAATTAAAAAGGGGGGGGGACTGGGTGGAGGGAGGATGCGCTTAACTGCCACAGTAAGAAACTTGGTCTTTTTCTGGTACATAAGAAACGTGGAAAAGACAATCAACCTTAAGAAAAAGACAGTAATGAGACTTGCAATGTAATAAGAAGGGACACTTGAGGAAGTGCTCCGCGCTTTCCTTCAGGCAGGTGTTGGTATCTGAAATTGTGGTGGCCCTCTTCGGACAAGTGAAGCTTTAATGTAAACTGGACCTATGTCCCTGATGAAACTGGATTAACTGTGAACCACCCTGTTAACTCTCTGATTCTAGGCTTCTCATTTGATGAAATGATACAGTCCTTATTATTTAGGCCACATTTAATTGGGTGGGTATTCTGTTACTTAAAACCCACCACTCAGTTTTTAATGAGTATATTACTGGACAGAGAGCTAGACAGAAATCAGAATAAAATGATTACGAAACCCAGATCTGCCAAAAATATGACATACTAGTTTTTAGTACATTGATTTTTAAAAATTTAAACAGCAGGGCACCTGAATAGCTCAGTCGGGTTAAGCATCCTACTCTTGGTTTCAGCTCAGGTCATGATCTCAGGGTCATGAAATCCAGCCCTGTGTCAGGTTCTGCACTAGACATGGAGCTTGCTTACAAATTCTCTCTCCCTCTCCCCCTCCACCACTCCTCTGAACTCTCTGTATAAAAAGGGGCACCTGGGTGGCTCAGTCGTTAAGCTCGTGTCATGATCCTAGGGTTCTGGGATCAAGCTCCACATCTGGCTCCCTGCTCCACGGGGAGTCTGCTTCTCCCTCTACCCCTCCACCCACTCATTCTCTCAATCTCTCGCTCTAATAGAATAAATAAAATCTTTAAAATAAAAAAATAAAAATAAAAATTTAAACAGCATTTTGCATTTTATCAAGCATCTTTGGTCATTATCTTACTCAATACCCACAAGAACTCTGACTCAATCAGTCTGGTGGCTATTTTACAAACATATTTATTTGTGTGTGTCTATTTGTGTTTATACATTCGGCAAACTCAATTCCAGGTCTTCCAATTCTCTTACCCTGCATGTTCCACCACATAATATATCTCACATCAAACAAAATTCACTGAAAGCAACAACAAAATGAGTATTCTCTCAGCACTTAACACTACCTGTAAGTAACATGAACCAAATGAATAAAAATGTCCAGACAGCTGCTACACGTCAAATTCAAAATGGGAAAGCAGAGTGATCAGAAGAAATCTAGCACCTTATAATGGCTCTACTGAAACATATATTAGCATGTATGTATTCACATGTACATATATTATATATTTACACACACACATGCCTGATTCATCTATGCTGTGAAGTCTCTGGGAGTCTTTTTTTCTTTCATCTTTGTACCCACACTAAGTTTGATATGTGTAGTAGGCAAACATAAATGTTCGCTAAATTAAGAAATCAAAGATTTAGAATTCTTAAATTAAGAAATCAAAGAACATATATGTTCGCTAAATTAAGAAATCCCACTTTATCAGCTGTTCTAGAATATATCTAGTACAAAAATGTTATAAATCAGCTTAAGTAAATAAAAGTTATTTACCAATTCTGAGATTCATTTATGAAAGTCTACTTACCACTTAACAAATGAAATAACATTCTCACATGCAACTGACAATTTACTCAGATATGTAAAAAAAAAAATCTTGAAGCATAAAAGAAGTCCTATAACTTTTAGAATCATAGTTTCCTTTCCAGTAGCTTTCCCACTATGCTAATGCACTTAAGCTTTCTAACTGTTTATTCATAGGACTTTCAGAGACCTCCCTAGCCTCAGACAGTAAATATAACCCAGTGGCACCTTTGTTGGCTTTCCAAGCCACATGAAAGTGTCTACTTATAAGTATTCATCATTTACATTTACATTCCATGAGAGATACTACAATGGGAACTGGCTTTACAAAAATGAATAAAAATGCATCCCTTGCTTTAGAGAAGCCCACAGGTTAGGGGAGGCAATTAAACACAAAGAAATATGGTATGTACCATTATGAAAGTTATTTCCAAAAGCCATTAATTGCTGGAGGGAGTTGGGAAAGTTTTCACAGAATGCCACTGGAACAGCACCTTCTCTTTTTCTTAAAGATTTTATTTATTCATTTGAGACAGAAAGATACAGAAAGAGAACATCAGCAGGGGGAGAGGGAGAGGGAGAAGCAAGCTCCCCACCGAGCTAGGAGCCTGACGCAGGGCTGATCCCAGAACCAGGAGATCATGACCTAAGCCAAAGGCAGACGCCCAACCATATGAGCCACCCAGGCGCCCCTGGAATAGGATCTTGATGTCTGCCAAAGAAACACAGTGCAGATAAAAGAAAAGTAAAAACAAAAGCACCAATAAGTTAAAAAAAAAAAATGAGGCACCTGAGAACTAAGTAGTATGACTTGGTGATAGCATAAAAATAGCTAGAAATTAAGGGTCAGAACATGAGAGTCAGCAAAAGAGTTCACATTTTTTAAAGGTTTTATTTTCTTTTAAGATTTTATTTATTTATTTGAGAGAGAGCACAAAGATGGGAAATGGCAGAGAGGGGGCAAAACAGGCTCCCCACTGAGCAGGGGGCCCAATGTAGGGCTCAATCCCAGGACTCTAAGCTCATGACCTGAGCCAAAGGCAGATGCCTAACCAACTGAACCACCCAGGCACCCCAGGAATTTTTTTTTTTAAAGACTTTATTTATTTGACAGAGAGAGCACAAGTACGCAGAGCTCGAGACAAAGGGAGAAGCGGACTCTCCACTGAGCAGAGTCCGATGTGGGGCTCAATCCCAGAACCCTGGGATCACGACCTGAGCTGAAGGCAGCCACTTAATGACTGAGCCCCCAGGCACCTCTAAAATTTTTAATATAAGATGTAGCACTGACATTCAAATAAGGTAGTGACATGGATTTCCTTTTCAGAAGAAAAAGTCTGATGGCAACATGAAAAACAGAATGAAGAAGAAAGAAACCGGAGGGGGCGCCTGGGTGGCTCAGTTGGTTAAGCCACTGCCTTCGGCTCAAGTCATGATCCCGGAGACCCAGGATCGAGCCCCACATCGGGCTCCCTGCTTGGCGGGAAGCCTGCTTCTCCCTCTCTCACTCCCCCTGCTTGTGTTCCCTCTCTGGCTGTGTTTCTCTCTGTCAAATAAATAAAATCTTAAAAAAAAGAAAAAGAAGAAAAAGAAAGAGAAAAAGAAAAAGAAAAAGAAAAAGAAAAAGAAAAAGGAAAAGGAAAAGAAAGAAACCAGAGGCAAAAAAAGCAAAGCATTAAGTAGGCTATGGAAATGATCCACATGAAATCTAAATGAACGCTATCAATGCCAGTGGCAACAGGGATAAAGAAGCTGATTCAACAGGCACTGGATGATCTAAAAAGGAAAACCGTTTGCTATAACACAATGCTTATGTTCCTGAAAAAACTTCATGTTCTCAAAACTACACATTAAAAATAACATGGCTTGGGGCACCTGGCTGGTTCAGTCAGTTGAGCATACGACTCTTGATCTCAAAATCCCGAGTTCAAGCCTCATGCTGGGCATAAAGCTTACTTAAAAAATAATACAAATGATATGACCTCAGGAAAACACAATTGGAATCAGACACTCAAAGTCTATGCAATCAGAGTACAAATAAAACTAAATTAAGTATAACAAATCCTGGGGCGCCTGGGTGGCTCAGTTGGTTAAGCAACTGCCTTCAGCTCGGGTCATGATCCCGGAAACCCGGGATCGAGTCCCACATCAGGCTCCCTGCTCGGCGGGAAGCCTGCTTCTCCCTCTCTTACTCCCCCTGCTTGTGTTCCCTCTCTGGCTGTGTTTCTCTCTGTCAAATAAATAAAATCTTAAAAAAAAAAGTATAACAAATCCTAATCAAGTACAAAGATGTGCTAACTAATCAATATGAGACTTTTTAAAGGTACAAAAGTAACAAAAAAGGGATATTTGAAACTAAATTATAGAAACAAAAGAAAAATGGACAAACACCTGAGGGAATTATGCAATAAACTGTTCAAACATAGGTAAATGGTCATACTGAGTCAAGAGGAAGAATATGGGCTATATGGATAGTATACAATACCGTTATTCTTTAATTACTCACCACTTTTAGCTACTAGTGTGTTTTGGACTCAGCTGCCATTACTTAACAGCAAGAAGCATTCAAATGCTGGGAACATTATAAATACATTTTCCTCTTTATCACTAGTACATGAACCAAGATGGAATTCCTCAAAAACCCCTCTACTAAGTGACTGAACCTCCTACCCCCACACCAGGTCAGGCCACACATTCCTATGTTATACTCTTTCAGTACAGGATGCAACTGATGACTGCTTAAAACTGAAATAGTAGTAAAGGGGAGAGAAAGGCATACCAGGTTTCCAGATAGGAGTGAATGGCTACTGTTTTTAGGAAAAAAAATTAGGGAATAATGGAAGCATGAATAGGAAGACAACAATGAATGTGGTTTTAGTTATGATCAGTTGGGGTGACTCAGATGCATGACCTGGAGCAGAAAAGAATGATGCAGGCTGAAAGTATGAATCATCAGTACATAGCAGATGATGGAGCTTTGAGAATAAACGAAGAATTTATGCATTCACTCAATTCACTCATTCAACAAATGTTTATTAAATTCCTATAATATGTAGGCAGCTGTCATAACATAGGAACACACACGGTCTGACCTGGCATGGGGGTAGGAGGCTCAGTTAGTTCCTTGAGGCACTTTTAAACCATTCCAAACACAGCCTATGCAAAAGACTTTGATGGTAGAATGAACAGATGGCAGAATAAATCTAGCATACAATACTAAATAAAACTTTAACAAGACCAAATTGCTAGAGTATAGAGAAAAAGCAGAACATGGTCAAAGAAGCTGAAATAAACAACGAGTAGAACCCATAGAGTCCATGTGCTTTGTTAAGGTTATGTTAATCCTATAATATATAGGATTTTAAATGGGAAAGTGATACAATCAATATTTAAGAGGGCCTGGGACCAAACCCAGATGGGAAGCTAGCAACAAGGATTAAAAATGGTCAGAGATGTAGAACAACAACTAGCAGAAAATGTCACAGAAGCCAAAAAAGGAAAAAACTCCAAAAGTTTCCAACAAGTTCCAACATTACCAAAAAGTCAAGTAAGAGGAATGAAGAACCAAATACATTTAAAGAGTACAGACTGGATCTCTGGAAACTCTCTATTGTCACCACAAGCTGAGGTGCTCTTATTCCCATTTTACACTACTAAATAAGGTCAAGAGTTTATGGTATTTGTTCAAGGTCACACAGCCAATGAATGGCAGAACCAGAATCTAAATTCAAATCTTTGCAACTCCAAAGCTCAGGCTGGTATTAGAAGATTACTGCCAACACAGTAACTTTCAGTGAATTGCAGATACATAATCATTCTAGACCACTGCTATCTAATAAAAATTTCTGCTCTGCTCATATATAGAAATGTTCTATATATATATGCAGGAATGTAGGAATCACTAGAAACAGTAGCCACTAAGCGCTTGTAATATAGCTATTGTTGCTAAAGAACTAAATGTATAATTTTAATTTTAATTCATTTTAATTAAAATGTACACAATTACATGTGGCTACCCAACTGCATCACAGATCTAGACTGTAGTATACTTAAAATAAGAAAATAAGCAAACAGAAGAGTCAAGAAGTATACACAAGGCTGCAGAGTTTAAGTACTCTGTTCATAAATTCATTATTTATTTGAAAAAGATTACGAGTTAGTTTAAAATTCATAAAAATTCTATTTGTTAGTAAAACAGATGCAACATAGATATAAAATCACGACTTCCCTTACTACCTATTAGCACTTGTTTTTCCTGACATTCCAATTTTTATTAAAGATTGCCTTACAAGTAAATACTACTACAGGATGCCAGCTTACTGCACGCCTATATCAGGAGATTCCTTGTGTCATCACCCTCAGGCAGATAGGATAAAAAAAAAAAAAAAATCGGGCGCCTGGGTGGCTCAGTGGGTTAAAGCCTCTGCTTTCAGCTCGGGTCATGATCTCAGGGTCCTGGGATGGAGGCCCACGTCGGGCTCTCTGCTCGGCGGGAAGCCTGCTTCCTCCTCTCTCTCTGCCTATTTGTGATCTCTCTCTCTGGCAAATAAATAAAGTCTTTAAAAAAAAAAATTTTTTTTTAAATCAACTCTGAAACTAGACATTAAGGATTATTAAAACTGCTAACAGCTCCATTATGGCCAATGGTAAAGATCTGATCTTTTCTGTAGGTTCTATGCTTAACCATCTTTTACTTAGGCTTTAAAATGCATATCTAATTCTCACACACAAATAAAAATTAATATTCTGTACTATTTACAATGACAAGAGAACTAGAATACAGATAAGTTTAATAATTCTACCAAAACAAGTCAAAGTGTCATCTTACAGAAATGCTTTTGGGATAGCAATAGATTATCACATGGCCCTCCTTGTGATACTCTTAATAAAGGGCTTTAAGTGACAAAACAAAACTCTAAGGAAGGAACCTATAAGAACGTATGGACTGTTGAATTTTCAAAGCTAAATTTTAAAATATTCTCTAGAAATCTTCAAATTTCTGGGCGCCTGAGTGGCTCAGTGGGTTGAGCCTCTGCCTTGGGCTCAGGTCATAATCTCAGGGTCCTGGGATGGAGGCCCGCATGGGGCTGGGCTCTCTGCTCGGCGGGAGGCCTGCTTCCTTCTCTCTCTCTCTGCCTGCCTCTTTGCCTACTTCTGATCTCTCTTGTCAAATAAATAAAATCTTAAAAAAAAATCTTCAAATTTCAAAAAAAAATGTTTGCAGTACAAGAGTATAAAAACCAAAGACAAACCCAGAAACATTAGTCATAGCTCATTTCAAAATTTATTCCTATGCCAGATCCATGCATTAGCTGTCAACTTATGACCATAAAAAGGGTGTGGGACAAGGAGAAAATTCAGAAAAGGAGAGAAGTGAGTTGTTGAGGTGGCGCCTGGGTGGCTCAGCTGGTTAAGCCTCTGCCTTCAGCTCAGGTCATGATCCCAGAGACCCCGATTGAGCCCCACATCAGGCTCCCTGCTCGGCAGGAAGCCTGCTTCTCCCTCTCTCACTCCCCCTGCTTGTGTTCCCTCTCTGGCTGTGTTTCTCTCTGTCAAATAAATAAAATCTTTAAAAAAAAAAAAAAAGAAGTGAGTTGTTGAATAAAAGGTTTATATGGAAGTATAAAAGTGAGGATGGAATTTTAACCTGATAAGCCTGAAACAGAATAGATGCTTGACAGACTACACTGTGGAGATAATTTTCTCTTTTTAAGAAATTGTTACCCATTTAGTTAACACTAAGGGGATAAATGGAAAAAGTAAGTACAAAAAAATTTGTAATAAAATGTTTTCATGGGGGCCTGGCTGGCTTAGTCAGTATAGCTGTGGCTCTTGATCTCAGGTTATAAACTCAAGCCCCACACTGCATGGAGAAATTCCTTAAAAAATTTTTTCTCTTAAGAGTGATTTTGTAAAATACTGTCACAGTTAAAACCTTGTTAAAATACCAAACTCAATCACCACAAAATCGCTACCTGATCAAAAAATTATGTTCAACTGTTGAGTCATGAAATACAGTTAAAAACCTTAGAATAAAACTAACTGTAATGAGTCAACTAAAAGCATGGTACTGTTGAAATCCCTTTAAATTTGACCTTTGTGGGGGGCGCCTGGGTGGCTCAGTTGGTTGGGCGACTGCCTTCGGCTCGGGTCATGATCCTGGAGACCCGGGATCGGGTCCCGCATCGGGCTCCCTGCTCGGCGGGAGGCCTGCTTCTCCCTCTCTCACTCCCCCTGCTTGTGTTCCCTCTCTGCCTGTGTTTCTCTCTGTCAAATAAATAAATAAAATCTTTAAAAAAAAAAAAAATTTGACCTTTGTAATCTTTCAAATAACTAAATTATAAAGAATAAATCCATATACTGTCACAAGTTTAAAAAAAGAAAAAAGAAAAACAAAACAAAACAAACAACCCCCTCTTTCATTAAAGTACACAAGAAACTCAACAGTGATCAATATAAGAAAAAAGGTGCCCTGAAGAGGCTCACTTACCATGTTACACCATTTGGTACAAACTGGTTTTAAGCAAATGTATTAACAATGTCTTTAGATGTTCAAAAAAAATTTTTTTAAATATCAATCTACAACTAGATGTTTCCCTTACATAAAACCTAAACTCAGAAAATGTTTTTTTCTAGACCCATGTAACCTTGTCAGAAGTTATTAAAACAAAAACTGACAAAGTTTTAACCTGTTTTCTTGTTAATATTCCTTTCTTCTTAGATTCATTCCCTAGTCACTGACCCACTGGTGCTCTCTCCTGGGTCCACTTACTATTTAAAAACATTTACTTAATACCCTATTAACTGCATATCAAATTCCTCCAAAATCAGTATTATAATCCTTTTCCATACTCCTCTCCCTCAATCTCACTTAATTTGCCTCAGCCTTTAATCTCAACTTCAAATGATCTTGCCTCAAACTATCTTGAATTATTAAGAAAATTTAAATTTAGGCAACCTCCCATAATTCTATTAAAATTATCTGTTGGGGCGCCTGGGTGGCTCGGTTGGTTGGGCGACTGCCTTCGGCTCTGGCTCGGGTCATGATCCCGGATCGAGTTCCACAGGATCGAGTTCCACATCCGGCTTCCTACTCGGCGGGGGGCCTGCTTCTCCCTCTCTCACTCCCGCTGCTTGTGTTCCCTCTCTGGCTGTGTTTCTGTCAAATGCATAAAATCTTTAAAAAAAAAAAAAAAATTTATCTGTTGCGAGGCGCCTGGGTGGGTCAGTCACTGGGCACATGCCTTTGGCTCAGGTCATGATCCTGGAGTCCCAGATCAAGGCCCACATCAGGCTCCCCGTTCAGCAGGAAGCCTGACTCTCCCTCTCTCACTCCCCCTACTTGTGTTCTCCTCTAGCTATGTTTCTGTCAAACAAATTAAAAAAAAAAAAAAAAAAAAAAACTTTAAAAAAATAAAATAAACTGTTGTCAAAGACTACACACCTCACTCTGATATTTTCCCCCTTTTTGATGTCCCTTCTTTCCGCAACTCATTGGCTCATTCCATTAATTATCCTTTCCTATAGCTCCCTCGCCTGGCTTCTCTTCTAATTCTAAAGAACACCAACATCCAGGTGCCTGGGTTGCTCAGTTGGTTAGGCTTCTGCCTTTAGCTCTGGTCGTGATTCCAGGGTCCTAGGATCAAGCCCCACATCCGGCTCCTTGCTCAGCGGGGAGTCTGCTTCTCCCTCTGCCTGGGCTCTCCAGCTTGTGTTCTCTCACTCTCTCTCTCTCTCTCTCTCAAATAAATAAATGGAATCTTTAAAAATAAAGAATATCAACATCTACTGTCCTAAATAGAACCTCATCCCAACTGTAAACCACTCGAGTTAACTTTTGTCCTTTTTTTAATAAATGTCTCAGAAAAGGAACTAACACTCATTGCCTCCACTGTCTCATCAGCACTCATTCCTTTATTCCACTTACTCATTCACATGTTCCTTCTTCAAACACTACTTAATATCTGTAATATAACACGTATTTGTAATAGAACAATGAAAAGACGAAGACATTGCCTGTACATTCTCAGAGTTTATTTTCTCTTCAATCTTATTTCTATTACCTAGGCTGTAAGTTCTGTCTTAAAGATTATGACCTCTTTAACAGTTTTCATTTTTATCTCCTTCCCTCTCCTGTTAACGGACTTAAAAAAAAAATCTTTTTTTTCTTTTAAAGATTTTTATTTGACACAGAGAGAGAGAGAGAGAGAGAGAGAGAGAGAGAAAGAGAGAGAGAGATCACAAAGAGGCAGAAAGGCAGGCAGAGAGAAAGGAGGAAGGAGGCTCCCTGCTGAGCACAGAGCCTGATGCAGGCCTCAATCCCAGGACCCTGAGCTCATGACCTGAGCCGAAGACAGAGGCTTTAACCCACTGAGCTACCCAAGCACTCCCCCCAAAAAATCTCTTATTGCCTAAGGAAAGTCATAGTTCACCCTACCTCCTTGGGGAACCTCAAATTATTAACAATTCCACCTTCTCCCTTTGAACCCTCAACCACACTCCCTCTTTGCAGGCTTTTCCTTTAACCCCAAAATAAATTCTTTCTCAAACCTAAACTCCACAGCTTTTATCTTGTCTCCTTCTAGTCAAAATTTTAAAGAACGTCTACGTCTATAGTCAATGTCTGGCCACCTGCTCATTCCTCAACTCACTGCATCCTGGCTTTTCTTATTACCAGTACAAAATGGTGTTTTCTTGTACTGTTGCCAGGGTCACCAGAACTCCCCCGATGCCTCCAAGATAAACTTTTTAAGTTCCCTTTCCTCATCTCCGCAATATCTAGGCACTGCTGACTCCTTCAAATCTGACATCACTCTACTAATTTTTCAACACCTCTGGCAATTTATTCTCAGACAACCTTCACAGACTCCTCATCCTTTATTTACCTCTTAAATGCAGTACTTAAGGTTTACCCTCTTCTCTTTGCTCCATAGGATTTCATCCAGTTTCATGGCTTCAAATACTAAGAGACCTGCACAGACAATTTTCAAATCTTTCATCCCAACCCAGATTTCTCTTCTGAGCTCCAGATAGAGAGCCAATTACCTGTTGGCCATTTCCACCTAGATGACCCACGATTATTTTTTAAAGATTTTATTTATTTATTTGAGAGAGAGACAGAGAGCAGGGAGGAAGGGTAGAGAGGAAGAGAAGAGGAAGAAACAGGCTCCCAGCTGAGCAGGGAGCCTCATGACATAGGGCTTCATCCCAGGACCTGGGATCATGACCTGAGCCGAAGGCACATGCTTAACCAACTGAGCCACACAGGCACTCCTATCCACAACTACTTTAAATACAATATGTCCAAAACAGAAATCAACATTATTCCCTCATATCTCTTTCCTATACCTCCTAGGTAGAGAATGTGCATTTCTGAAACAATCCCAGATGATGCTGACGCAGCCAGTTCAAGATTCACATATTGAGAATCACTGTTCTAATATATATTACTTCTTCCTACCTTCAGGTTATCAAGTCTCTTCTATCGTAGGTCACGGTATCTATGCAGCAAGTAGCATTAGTATTTTATAGCAATCTATCCGACTGAACTTAGAGAATCTTGCAACACAGTATTCCAAGTATTAATTACAAATGATAAGAGAATGCTAGAGATAACACAACAGTCACCCCAGCAAAATGCAAGTTTCTTGAGGACAGGGACAACATTTCTTATATCCCTAGAACTGAATCTTACCAGTTAGGTGCTCAACAAATATTTGTTGAATGAACGGCACAATTATCCATCCAGTCACCCAAGCCAAAAAGCACACATGGTACATTACATGCCTCTTCTTCCTACAATCCAACAGTCACCGAGTCCTCTCTTCTAACCTTCCAAAATGTGTCTCATACCTGGTCTCTCCTCTTCATTTGCACTGCTCCTATAGTGTTTCAAGTCCTCACATGAATTACCTAACAATTTCTTAATTGGCCCCCATACCTATATTCATTTATCTTATTTTACTATCCACATAGCCACCAGACTGATCTCTCTAAAAAACAAATAAGACAATATTATTCTCCTTCTTAAAAATAATAGTTTCCTACTAGTTTAAGGAAAAAAAACTTTAACTCCGCCATATGATATGCAAACTCCTCTATGATCTTGCCTCTAACTGACCACCCTCTTTCTCTTTTCCACCCTAACCCTCCACCCATGTTGAACTGGCTTGTATGTATTATGCCTCTATGGTTTTAAACATAAAGCTCTCTATCTAGACCACCTCTCTCACTGGCTATAAATACTCACCCTTTTAAGACTCAGCTCAGCTCTTTCCCTGCCACCACCGAGTTGCACAAAGGCAGAGGCTTGGGTGCAGTCAAGATTGGGCTACACTCATGGCACCATAGCAGAGGAAGGCATTGTTGCTCAAGGTTTAATGGACGTTAATACTGCTTTACAAGAGGTGTTGGAAGACTGCCCTCATTCACGATGGCCTAACACATGGAATTGGGAAATCTGCCAAAGCCTTAGACAAGCACCAAGCCCATCTTTGTATGCTTGCATCCCACTGTCATGAGCCTATGTATATCAAGTTGGTGGAGGCCCTTTGTGCTGAACACCAAATCAACCTAAACAAGGTTGGTAAAAAGAATGGAAAGGCCTCCGTAAAACTGACAGAGATGGGAAACCCCGTAAAGGGGCTAGTTGCAGTTGTGTGGTAGTTAAGGGATATGGCAAAGAATACCAGGTGAAGAATGTCATCAAGGAATACTTCAAACATAAGAAATGAATAAAAATGTGGTTCTTGCCCCTGCCCTAAAAAAAGACTCAGCTCAGACACCATCTCTCTCTCTTCAGAAGCTTGCTGAGTAACATTCATCTCCCTGCCCCATCCTCACCCCAGTCTGGATTCAACCTCTCCCTTGCCACGTACTTTTTTTTTTTTTAAATTTTAAAGTAATCTCCACACCCAACGTGGGGCTTTAACCCACAACTCCAAGATCAAGAGTCACATGTTCCACTGACTGAATACCCTAAATACTCTTTTTTTTTTTTTTTTAAAGATTTTACTTATTTGACAGAAAGAAACACAGCCAGAGAGGGAACACAATAAGGGGGAGTGAGAGCAGGAAAAGCAGGCTTCCCGCAGAGCAGGGAGCCCAATGTGGGGCTCGATCCCGGATTTCCGGGATCATGACCTGAGCCTGAAGTCAGTCGCTTAACCAACTGAGCCACCCAGGCGCCCCTCCCCTAAGTATTCTGAAGCACCCCACTTCGTTTGGTTTGTTAATAGCACATGTCACAATGCATGGGTCGTTTTGTTTACTCTACTTGATTAGATTAAGTTCCTTTGAAATTACAAGTGTGTCTTTATGTTTGTACAGTGTGAGGTATGTTAACAGATACTCAACTAAAATTTAAATAAATACATTCCTTGGTATTCTCTAAATAGTGGCTCTCAAAATGTAGTACATAACAGAATTACCTGGAAAAGCTATAAAATCTAGACTGCTTCCCTCCATCCCTGCAGTTTTGGATTCAGCTGGTCCAGGGTAGGACGTAACTGAGTTCCCAGATGATGCTGACGCTGCTGTTCCAATATCAGTGCTCCAAATATGTTCTCTCTATCTCCAGGATTTAAAGAGCCTTTACCTAGATGCCTCCAACTCTGCCTTCTGCAATCCTAATAACCTTTTTAGACCCAAGTTAATTTTCACCTCCTTCAAAAATTTTCCCTAATCCCAGATAAAACTAATCTTGTTCTTTCCTCAATTTCTATCAGGCTTTGTGTGCATTATTCATGATAACTTGGACTTTTTTCATACCTACTAGTATTTGATTATGTTCTAGACTTAAATGAAAATAGGAAATCTGCCTTAATCATTTTACTATCTTTGACAATCAAGCACAGTAACCAGTGAACAGCAGACAAAAATCTACAAGTATTTGTGATATGAATGAATCCCTCTTGCCTATGGTCTAACTCACTTAATTCTCCTGGCGCAAGCTAACTTCCTTATAGAGCCGTGTACTTTTGCTTGCCTTACTACCTAGAACAAATGCCTGATCTACCCACAGTTATTTGTCTCTTGCATTTTTTTAAATATATGCTTATTTTTATTTTTTTAAATATTTTATTTATTTATTTGACAGAGAGAGAGATCACAGGTAGGCAGAGAGGCAGGCAAAGAGAGAGGAGGAAGCAGGCTCCCTGTGATCATGACCTGAGCGGAAGGCAGAGGCTTTAACCCACTAAGCCACCCAGGCGCCCTGTCCCTTGCATCTTTTGCTGACTGACCCTCAGTCACCTTCTTTACCTTGCAATCTATGCCTTTCTAATTTTCTCATCCACTATGGGACATAATGAGCAGAGAAATTTTCACCTCACAACTACTGTGAATTTTATTCTGTTGGCCATAAGACAGGTTGCTTTTTTTGTTGTTGCTATACAGCCTCTGTCATAGAACCTGAACTAAAATACACTGTATGTAACTCCAAGTGCAGGTACATGCACAGCAATACATGTTTTGAGTTCTATTTACAGATTGTGGAATTTTTTTTATTTTAAAGATTTTATTATTTATTTATTTGAGAGAGAGAGAGAGAGCACAAGCAAGGGGAGCAGGAGAGGGAGAAGAAGGCTCCCCGATGAGCAGGGAGCCCAATGCAGGGCTTGATCCCAGGACCCCAGTATCAGGACCCAAGCCAAAGGCAGACACCTAACCAACTGGGCCACCCAAGCACCCCAGACTGTGGAAATAATTTTAATAAAAAGCTTAAAAACACAAAGACATTAAACGGTCATTTATAAAATTAAAGGTTTTCCGGGGTGCCTGGGTGGCTCAGTTGGTTAAGCGACTGCCTTCGGCTCAGGTCATGATCCCGGAGACCTGGGATCGAGCCCCACATCGGGCTCCCTGCTCGGCAGGAAGCCTGCTTCTCCCTCTCTCACTCCCCCTGCTTGTGTTCCCCCTCTAGCTGTGTTTCTCTCTGTCAAATAAATAAAAATCTTTAAAAAAAAAAAAAAAA
>PITA01026055.1:0-23322 GCA_004023965.1 Spilogale gracilis
GGAGAGTTCGCTTTTGTGGTCGGTTGGCCCAGATTAGATGGTGCGGATAGGAATCCTAGGAGTGACATTTAGGGGTGCACTGCAGCGTCCCTGGTTCTTTACAACGTGACATAAGATGAAAGGACCTCCTGGCACCGTGCGGCCCATGCCCCCTCAGACCCCGTCCTCCCCGACTCAGCTAGTTCTCCCTCCAACCTGCCCCCAGCTCAGGAGCCTCTCGCTGACTGCCTGGGCCTGATGCCCTTACGCTCTGCTCCCCTCTGCTCAGGATCAGAACGCTCTGCGACAAAGGAAAGCTCGAGAACAGACCCAGGAAACGGGTTCATTCCCCTTCTCATCTCTCAAATTATTTCCCCAGTTCTGCATCTCAGAAGTCCAGGAACTGGCTGGCCCCTCCAGGCTCTCCCTGGAGGGGAGGGCCAGCTGAGCGGAGTAAGAGAACATTCTCTTTACCCAGGAGGAGATGGGGGAGCTCCTCTGCATCCCCGTGGTATCGCGGTGCCATGGTAATAATGGTCTCCGTTCCAGAAGGGCTCCTCCATGCCAGGCTCAGGCAGCCACTGCCCCCACCCTCCAGGAGGACTCTCATGGTTGGGAAAGGCACCTATCCTCCATGTAGCCCCTGACACAGGGCTTTCCTGGAAGTGTGCACAGTGGGTTTAGAGAGGAGGTCAGGATTGCTTCATGGAGGAGGTGATGTCTGAACAGAGAAAACTATTTAGCAGGAAGACAAGCACCCTGGGAACAAGGGAATAGCAGAGATGGAGGCGTGAGGCCAGCTGAGTGCACGGTACCAGCGCTGAGGCTGGTGGCAGAAGCCGGGTGTGGGGGGGTACTGTTCCATAGCTAGGGACACGGCGGCCAAGCCCACTGTGGTCAGGGTTCTGGGGGGCACACCCAGATCTGCCTGCATCTGAGGCCCTGGCACCTGATGCCTCGAGTCCCCTCCCAACCCCCAAGCACCCCGACAGTCTGGGCCCCGACAGTGCTGTCTGTCCCTGCAGCACACGGCTCAGGCTCCCCCAGCTCTGGGCTGCTCTGCTCACCCTGCGATCATGCGTGGACGACAGCCCAAGCCAGCTCCCACCCCGTCCTGCTGAGCGCACATGGCGGCTGCCGCTCCAGCTGAGTGACTCGGTGAGACCCCTCCTCCCTCTGGGCCTCATCTGCAGGGTGGGGGTGGCCGAATGGGACACGCTGGGATAAAACACCTGGCAGAGGTCTGGACAGTAGGGCCACCACACCTGGGGAAGGGGTCACCCTGCTTCTATTGCTTCTCTGTTACACATGACATGTGGCTGTGGGCATGCCTCTGGCCCCTCGGGGCCCATTGCCCCCCCACCAGGGGGATTGTACCAGGGCCGCGGAGGGAAGGAGTAGAATGCTGTGCTCGGCGGAGCTGGGCTTGGGGCTCCTGGGGAAGGTGCTCCTACCGCCATGGCCATCACCCGCATTACCACCTGGGGGCAGGGTGGGGGGGTACGAGGTCCCCAAGGAGCCCAGCGGCGTGGAGGGGGCACTGCTGCCTGGACCCGGCCAAGGCCTCAGGGACACAGACGTGCACGTTCTTTGTGTTGAATGGCTCCCGCTGCCAAGTGGATGAGGTTAGTGGGACCGGTGACGGGGCCCAGGGCCTCTGTTGAGAGGGCATCGGGAGAAAAGAATCAATTAACTCACTTGGTGGCTTTTGTTGTACTTTTTTGAGAGAGAAAGAGAAAATATTCCACTCATCTGCTTTTTAAATTAAGAACCAAAAACCTGCAATACATTTAAATTGCCAAAGAGGACACTTGAGTTTGATTTTAGGGCCACTAGAGGCTAAGGAAGGGAGGGGAAGGCGGGTGGGGGAGACAGAGGGTCTGGAGAGAAAAAGGGACAGATTGGAGGTTGTGGGGAGATGGGTGCAGATTGACCCCCATGGGGGGGCTGAGAGGGAGCGGCCCGGGGGGGTGGGGCCCCACTGGCTGGCGCCTCCTAGAACTCACCTCTTCTCCAGGCCTTGCTGGGTGGGGCCCTGCCCAGGACAGGCCTCTGGGAATGTTCTCTTGAAAGGAGGAACGTTGAGGAAGGCGGGCCCTGAGGCCCCTGGGCTTTGCTGTCGTGTGGCCGGATTTGGGATTGACCGGAGGAGGTCTGCCTCCAGGCCCGGTGGGTGAGTGGGAGAACTCCAGGGGTGCAGGCTCCACTCTGGGGGAGCCAGTGGGTACCCTCCCATCTCCTCCAATCAGAGTAGCGCCAAGAAAGGAGTTCATTTGAAAACCTGGCGGAAGCATGCCCAAAGCTACATGGTCCACTCTCTGGGGTGCCGTGCACCTGCCAACGCCAGCTCCCCCCGGGGCTTAGAAGAGCCCCTCCCAGAGAAGTGTCTTCAAAGCAATGGCCAGAGTTTCTGGAGAGCTCACTGGCTGTGTTAAGCGCTTTGCACAAATTAACACATGGCCTCCTTGCGACGCCGCCCCCCCACCCCCTGCTCTGAGATCCCCCAGGCACAGGTGGGGAAACTGAGGCACGCCAAGGTCTTCCGGCGGAGAAGCAGCAGGGCTGGGGTTTGAACACAGGCTGTGTGGCTCCAGGGCCCCCCAGTAGGCTCCCTGCGATGGCCCCGTCTGAGGCACGATAAGGACCATAAAAAGGAAACCGGTTCCCACCACAGGACCAGATGACCCGATGGCTGCTGATCAGTGTTGACTCTCCTAGGCTGGCTTTTCTACCACTCCTTACAGGTGCAAACATTCATTTTTTAAAAAAACAGGGACTCAGTCCTTTCCCTCTTGGGCTGCAGACAATGGTGAAGCCCCCCCACTGAAGGACAGTTAGGGAGGGGAGGCCTGGGGGGCACAGGGTCTTAGGGCCTCAGTCCCCACGCTTCACTCCTGCAGGGAATGCCGCTGGGCCTGTCTCTCTCCACCCTTGGCCTTTTCTTTCCCCACCCTATGCCTGCTGGACCTACCCTAATCCTTCCTTCCCAGCCCCCCTGCAAGAGCCAGCCGACCTCTTCTACCTTCTCCCAGCCCTCCTCAGGACGGGCCCATTTTTATGCATGGATAAACTGAGGCTCGTGGAAACTAAGTGAAGTGCACACGGCTATAATATTAGAGATGCTCCTTAATCTGGGCCTTTGTGGTCCTCACAGGGTGAGTACAGGGACAGAGAGACACCTTGACTAAATGCCTTTTGGATAGGATTCCTTTCCGTAAGTGATCTCTCTTCCCAGGGTCTTGAAACCTCAGGAGACAGAGAGTATTTAACTTGGAAAAGTCCCGCCTTTCCCCTTTGGTGTTTTGAATAGCTGGTATTTAAATACCTTCTTAGCTTCAGGGCATTTGGGCTGTGTATTCTAGATTTTGTGAATTACTGTGAACTAGAGTATCTGTGAGTGACCTTTAAGCTTCCAGCCTCCTGTTCTGGCTGCTGAATGGGTAATTCTCCAGAGCCCGCGTCCCCAGGTTCAGCCACCAGGAGTGATCCGAAAAGAGCAGAACAATTATTAATTCCCGTAATGAGATCAGAGGTTCCTGGTTACTATGTGATTCAGAGCGGGCGTCAGAGGAGCTCAACAGAGCTCTCGGGGAGGAGCCAGATGCCGGGAACGGCTTCTGGAAGGGCCCGCCTGTACCCTCTGCGGGAGCCGGGCCCAGGGGGGGCAGGGACCTCGCTCAGCAAGTGGCAACAGGGCCAGCCAGCCGATGGGGACACCTGCTTTCCCGCCTGGGTGACTCCCACCCTGTCCCCTGCCTGTGGGGGTCTTTTATGGGCCCACCTCCCCCGTGAAGACTCCTCCCCTCCTAACCCCTAAGGGCTCCCGGGTCTTTGCTCCATTCCTCTCCCTGGAGCCCACCCCCCAAGCTGGGAGCACTGTCATTAGCTCGGTGCTAACTCCGTCTCTTGACCCCCAACTTGACCTCATCTCAGAGATGTTTGCCAAATCAGGGCCGTGTGGCCCGGCGGGGAGTGAGGCGAGCAGATGTGGAAGGCCCCGTCATCCGGGACCTTAGTGCCCAGAGGACAGTGGGTGAAGTCTACACACTCAGCCCACCCACTTGGGGCGGCACAGATGGGTGACAGCCGAAGGATGGGTGCAGAGACCCTTCATGAGCTGAGGCTTGGCCTCCAAGAGGAAACCAGACCCCACCTGTGAACCCGGTGCAGGCTCTGCATGAATTACAGCCTGGAGTCAAGCGCGGCTGAACCCAGCGCCCCCCGGCCGGGCAACCAAAATCTGCCAAGTCTACGCCCAAGAAACAAGAAAAACCCATGTGGTTGCTGCAAGCTCCCGAGGTGTGGGGGTTGTCACAGGTGTGTGGGTCAAAGGACAGACTCGCACCTGCGTCGGGGGTGGACAGAGGGGCCCTCCCGCCGAAGGGGCCGACTAGCCGGATGAAATGGGGAAACGTTCCACCCAGCCGGGCACCCACACAGCGGGTTTACCCCCAGCATCTACAGCCCCCGAGCAGGGAGGTGCGGGAGCCGCGAGGCGGGAGTTCCGTCCAGGCACCGTGTGTTTCCAGGACAGCCTCGACTTCAGATACACACCGCGTCATTATTAAAGTACACACAGCTGCACCGTTTCGCTGACTCGTCTCTTTCTAGAGCACTTTCTTCTTCGGGAGAGGACTGAGCGGTTAGATGTGTGAGGCGGTGTCAAGCGCCCAACCCCCGCCTGGTATTTGTGGCTGGTGACGGGTGTCGCGGGGGCCGAGGCAGGAGCGCGGCTGGGCAGTCAGGCCCCTGGCTGCGACGCTCCCCGTGACCGTGTCCGTGGGTCTGGGCACAGCTGCCACCCAGGCGCCTCCCAAGCTTCCTGGGTGGTCACGCAGGTTGTGCTGGGTCAGAGGGGGCTCTTGGGGACAGACTCACTTCAGAGGCACCGGCGGAGGTGAAGCGGGGAAGGCTGGGTGTTCCCGCGCACCTTGAGACGGGAACCTAATTAACCAGATCAGAGAACGAAGATGACATTCCCAAGAGATGGCCAGCACCTTAAGGGCTCCACTCACCCGCTGGAAGGAGGGGACCCGCGTGCCCCGGACCCAAATCTGTCAGCCTGTGAGGCCCGTGTGGGGCAGCCGTGGCACCGGGCGCTGGGAGTGGGGAGAGGACACTTCCGAGGGCGTCGTGACCCCATCCCACTCAGATGGGGTTGGTGGTAACGTCAGAGCCGGAGCAGCCACGCCCTCCCTGTGTGCAGATGTGCGCGTGTGACTCCCACAGGCGCAGTGCATGCCTACTGTGTGCCAAGTGCTGGCCCTTGGGGACGTGGCCTCAAGCACTGGGAGAAGCCGTCCAAAGGTAGAAGCCTGGGCCCTCCGGAACTCACCGCCCCCTGCTGGGAAGCCCCTCCTCCTGAGATCTCTGCTGCCCCTCTAGCATCCCTACGGCGAAGGCAGCCTCACTTTACCAGCGAGAAGCCCAAGATTTGGAGGGGCCCAGGGCTTGGCCACGACCCACACAGCAGGGGATCGGGAGTCTCAGTCCCCACCGTGCCGGCGCTGGACTCAGGTTCTGTGGCGCAGGCCGCAGTGAGGATTGGCAGTCGTACCGAGGCGGGGGAGGAGGGCTGGGGTGACCTGGCAGGACGGAGGGCAGCGGGCCCTGAGCAGGGTTCTGGAGGGTGCATGGGAGAAGGTCGAGGGGCACCAGCTCCTGTGGCATGAGTCTGAGTGACGGTGTGGACAGAGAGGGCGGCGGCAGGGGCGTGGGTGTGAACATCTGACCTGGAGGGTCCTTGGTGTTGCAGGAAGGCACGCCTGGTCTGAGATCTGGTGGCGGCCATGCGGTGACCACCCCTTCCCCGCACACCAGCCCTGTCTGCGGCCACAGGCCTGGACCCGACCCCGTGACGGTGCTGGGGCTTCAGCTGACCCAGAGCATACTCAAGATTGACCGCAGCAGAGGCGGGTAACCCTCAGGCCGTGGGAACTCGTCCTCATGCAACTGACTCCCCAAGGGACCGGGTGCCCGGGAAGGGCTTGGGCTGCCCTTGTGGGTCCGGCCTGTCCCCGGGTCCCCCCAGCCCCTGCCTTCCTCTGGTGAACGGTGAAGCCAGCCAGCAGGCTCTCCTCCCACGCCCGTCTCCCCGCGTCCCCTCCCCGGGCGTGGGAGGAGGTCACAGTCGCTCTCATGACTCGCAGGTAGCCGGACACCCTGCCCGGGAGCCAGGCACAGAAATCCCCTGCGGCAGAACGTCAGCTGTGCGGGCCCTCCGAGCACCAGGGGGCAAAGGCGCCGAGCTCCGGCCCTGGGCCCCTTCCTCTCAACTCCGTCCCATGGGGCCTGGCTCCATGCCCAAGCGGCCCTCACCAAGACTCATTTCTCTTCGTGAACCTTGAAGTATAACACAGAACCGGGATCTCGAGACCCGTCGGGGAAAGCGACCTGGGATTTCTCCCCATCTTCCTAGACAACGTTCCCTGGGTGGTGCTCTTGAGAAGGCCAGCTGCCCAGCTCCCATCAGAGGCAGGCTTGCCCCCGCCCACACCTGAAACCAAACGGGGAGGCCTGTCTCCCCCGAACCTGGCACCGGCAAGCCCCTTAACCCACCGTGGCTTCTAATTCTGCCGACAGGAGCTGACATTTTGGCAGTGGCTGAGAATATTCAGAGCGGAAAAGGGCAGGCTGTCCCCACCAGCCTGGAGGCATGCAGAGGGGAGAGAAGAGGCATCCCAGCCCCCTCCTCAGGTCAGGGCTCCTGGAGTTGAGGGCACAGGCCCCCGCCCCAGAGCTCCCCCACCCCAGCCTCACCTCCTCCGGGGGAAGGGGGACGTCCCCTTACCTGTGCTGAGGCTTGTTGCTATCCAGCAGGCAGAGGCTAACTCTGGGTGTCCTGGGTGCCCGCCACCAGCCCCTGCCTCGGGAGCAGCCCGGCCAGGCTCTGTGGAGCTCGTCCCAGGCTGGGGCGAATGCGTGTGTGTGCCTGACGGGGAGGGAGGGCCTCGGGACACCAGGGGTCAAATATTCCTGGCCGCCACCTGCCACCAGCCCATCCCAGGGGCCAGCTGCCCGAGAGGGGGTGCGCTCCAGCCGGGCCTGGCCGGCCCTCATCTGCCAGGAGCGTCAGGCGGCCGCTCTCGCTCACCAGGCTCCCGCCGGCTGCTCTCCCAGGCTGAGGCGAGTGGTTTATTTTTAGAGCCCGGCCCTTCCCCAGACGCCAGGATCCCAGCTGAGATTTCCAGCGGCTCAAACGAACCCATTCCTGGGCTGAGTCGTCGCTTACTGGGAAAGTTCTGGAAGAGAGACGGAGGCACTTAAAGGATGCAGTCCTCAGTGTTCTCATCTGAGAATTGGGGCTGGACGAGGGTCTCCCAGATCCTCTGGTGAAGGTGGCCCCTGACTCAGTGGCCAGAATGGGATTCAGCTTGGACAAGGGGCATCCCCTCCCTAGGTTGCCTCAGTTTCCTCACCTGGAAGGTGAAAGAGAGCAGTGGGCATCCTGCTCCAAGCCGAGCTGGGATGGGGGAATGTGCTGGAAGGAGGAACAGCCACAAGTGTCCACTGTGTTCGCCCCAGCTGGACGGAGGTCCCCATCTGCCGTGTTCAACATCAGAACCCCCAGGGTGTCTACGCGGTAAACGCCCATCCTCTGACATCCATGATGAGTTGCCTAACTAACCCGCAGGGTCACTGGGAGCACCATTTGATAGGCGTGGAGCTGGAGGTTTGGAAGGGTAAGGGGCGGGCCGAGGGCCCCTGCAAGAAGGTGGGAGCCCCAGGGGTCCCTCAGGGTGGCTGGGGTCCTCACTTCCCCGTCCTATCTCCTATCAGACAGCCATCCCCTGGCACGTCCCCTTTCCCAGTCTCAGCGCGGCTCACACTGTCCCTGCTGCTGTCCCCCATCCCCCCACTCCCACTCTCCGTCTCACCTGTTGAGCCCCCGTGCATGGGCATTCTGGAAACACCGTCTCTTTTGCACACCAGACCTCTGCTCCCAGGCTCCTGGGCTCCTGTCTCCTGCAAGCGCCTGGCGTCCCGAGGCGGGCACAGCTCTGGACCCGCCTGGGCCTTGCAGTCCATCTATCAGGTGCGGTGCCGCAAGGAAGGGGAAGGTGCCAGGCACATGGGAGATTCGCTCCTCCGCCTTGACTCAGCTCACCAGCAAAGAACTTTGCTAATTTATGTGTGTGTTTGCTGCGCGTGCCTGAGCCAACAGAGCCCCTCGGCCTTGGGGGGACCGGCCTCGGCGCGAGCGGGAGCCGGATTGCTCCTCACGGAGTGGGGCTAGCCCTTTACCGACCCGCAGACCCAGACGGCCTGCCCGCCCCACCCCTCTGCCTTCTGCAGCCTGCCAGGCCCATGCCATCGCCTTCGTGTGTTGGGAATGGACTGGCCAGCCTCCTCAGAGGACTGGGGACTGGGAGTTCCTGCCTCCGTCTCCCCCAACGCCCAGGGAATGGGGAGCAGCTTGCAATACGGCTGCAGCCATGGGGGAGGGAGTACCCTTCCCTCCTCCGAGGACACCGTTGGCAGCCCACCCAGGGCCTCTTCTAGCCCCTGGCAGTTTGCTTAGAGGGTCTGGGCTCTCACTGCTTAGCCAGGACCAACCACGCAGGGTGGCGGGCCAGGTGCGGTCAGTGGTCCCTTCTAGGGGCTGTGCCGGAGAAACGCCGGGGAGTCGGGGAGCTCGTGCCCACCTGCACTGCCCTTGGGAACAGCCAGCAGCCCTACCCCAGCCCTTTGAAGCAGGTCGCCCCTGGTTCTCTCCAGGCTCAGATTCTTTAGGCCGCCTGTCCAGGGGAGTCTGGGTTCTGTGTCCTGGCTTTGGCTCATGACCGTCTCATCTATGAGGGTAGAAACTTCCCCAGGGCAGAGACATTGCTTATGTGGGACTCCAAGGGCTCTCCGTTCCTCTTTGTTGGCCAAATGAACAAATCCCCCAAAGGAAGGGTTCGGGGAATGGTGGCCGTCCGCCCGACGTCACACCATGCCGCCATTCAAACTGTTGTCCGTGTACTATTTAGTATCCAAAGGTCCACCATCTGAGCTAAGAGAATAGATTATGAACTGTAACTACGAAAGACTTCAGTTTTGCTGAAGAGACAGGTTGATTGTTACAGTTTGGAACGGAGTCACACACACACTCACACACACACACACACCCGCCAGCAACACTCCCTATGCGCCACGGTCCCTTGCTTCTTGTGGGTGAGCATTCAGCCAGCACGTGGTGGTCGTGAGCAGATGAGCTCAGACACTGAGAAGCGGGAGATATGACAGCAGAGCCCAAGGGGTAAGACAGAAAGGACAGGGCAGGTCGGGAGTGAAGGGACGCCCTAGGGAGGACATGTCCCCATTTACAGAAGAGGGGCCCCTTCAGTGTGTCTCCAGGGTCTGCAGCCTGGCACGTTGCCGGCCTGACCTGCTTGGCCCCCTACACGTGCTGGCAGAACCCCATCCCCATCACTCTCAGGCTCCAGCTGCACGGGGGTCTGCACTACAGACTGAGCAGCCTGGGGGATGGTCATCCTCCTGGGACTGAGCCCAGAGCACCCTCATCCCTGCACACAGGTCCTGCCTGCCCCATGTGCCGGCATCTGGTGGGTCACGGCCTTCGCCCCCGGGGGACCCCCACCCCTACCCCACCTGTCTGTGATTCAGTGGCCACAGCTTTCCACCCAGGACTAATTCAGGGTTTTGACTACTGGGTCTCCCTTGCCTGGAGGGCTGGGAAGTCCACCTGTTCCCCGGAAGGGAGGGCCCGAGCAGAGAGGAAGGGCACAGTAGCCTCTCAGCTGCTGCTGGTCTAATTCTAGCCCCATCTTCCCTCCCTGTCACTCACTGGGAAGGGCGGAGTGGGTGGGACAGACGGAAACAGTGAGACAAGGAGAGAGACATGAGGAGAGACACGCAGATGGGGAGAGGGAAGTTTAGGCAGAGAGATGGACACGGGGAAGGAGGATGAGAGACAGGAAGAGAGAGGCACTCGAGAGACAGGGGAGCCAGGAGGGAAGGAAAGAGGGGGCAGGGAGCCCCTGAAAGGGACAATTACTGGGGTGTCCAAGAGGAGAGAGAGAAGGAGCAGAAGGAAGGGAGACGGGCTGCCCCCTCCTCCAGGGAGCCCTCTTGGCTCCAAGCTCCCGTCCTTCTGCCCCTTTCTGTCTTCTCTCCGAAGTGGTGCCCAGCCTCCCCTCCGGTCCCTGGCCGTGGCTTGTCTTCTCTGTGGGATTGCAAGGCCCCTAAGGAGGAGCTAAGACAGGGAGAGCGAGGAGCTGAACTTGCCTACGCACAGGCGGGCAAGCTTCTCCTGAGGATGCTTCAGGACGCTTGGGGCCTGGTGGCCAAGGGGTCGGGAGAGAAGGGGCCCCTGCCCTGCCCTGTGGGCGGAACGGCAAGCAGCCTGCAGCCCAGAAGACCACGGCAGAATGCCCGCGGGACACCAGCCTCGACAGCCCTGGCCATGATGACCCCACCCTGCCTGCCACGCACAGATGAGAAAACCGCCCCCTCCGGAGGGCTGGCGAGCAAGCAGCGCCCTGTGTGTCCTGTGCACGGCCTGGGCTCAGCCGTGAAAACAATGCTCGGTGGCCACCGAGCTGCCAATCTGCCAATCTGGGTGAGGGGACAGACAGCCCCGGGGCTCTAGGAGGAGACCCCTCTCCTGGCTCCCGGCCCCACCGGCCCAGCCCAGGTGGCTCCCTCCAGTTGTGGAGGATGTGGCTGCCTCTACCGGCCTCCCTCCACAGTGCTTCCCGCTTCCACCAGTAGATGAATGAGCAGCCGACCACCCGGAGATCATGTGGGCCTGCTTTATCCTTTGTTCTCGAGGGTGTGGGGAAAGCTGCTCTCTTCCGCGCGGGAGCTACCGCCAACTCTGTTTCCTCTGCAGGACGGGGCAGGAGGGGGGCTTGGTTTTAGGCTTTCCCACCCCAAGTCCTGCTCTAGGGGCTCCACGGGATTCCGGGTACTAACAAAGCATTAAGATTTTCCGCTCCGGCCACGCTAGATTCCCCCCAGCTCAGCTCAGACCTCTTCTGTTTCTGGCTCGCTTTTAGCCCCGTGGAGTCCACTCTCTGCAAGTCTTGGGTGGTCTCGATCTGAGTGTGTACAGCTCATCCCTTGGCTGTGGGCTCCACGGGGACCCTACATGGACTCCCCCCCCCCAGGACTGTTCTGAGACCTTCTCGTCCGGGTCACATCCATGTGCTCACCTCTGACGGCGTTTTCCCCACTCACACTGGTCCCTGGTTCTGCTGGGGCCCCAGGTCCCTGTGCTGTCCTTAGGAGGTCACCCCGGCGGAGCCGCAGGGATCGTGGGCTCCCCTGGTGGGCTCCGCTCTCGAGGGTCACAGTCGCCCACCGCCCACCATCTCCCATATACCGAACCCAACCTCATAATTGTTGACCACCACGGGAGGGGTAGCCTGCTTCCGGATAGAGTTCTCTTGGCAAAATGCAGAAGTCCAAAGTGCCTTCATTCCCTCTTTTTAATCATTCTTGGCCTCTGGTTTCACTTCAAACCATATTCAAATTCCTTATTTGGCCTTCAGGGCTCTGCAGTCCCTATTCCCCCTCCAGATCCCGGCTTCCTTTCTCACCTTCATTTAACCCCAGCCACAGAGACCTTCCTCTCGGTCCTTCCGGCCCATAAACTGTCTGCTGCCTCCGGGACTTTGCACTTGTCCCCTCTGTGTGTTCCCAGCCCACAGAGCTGCCTGCCGCCTCCTCTTTGTTATTCCCGGCACTGCTTAAAATCGCCTCCGGGGGAGAATGCTTCCAGGACCAGCTTCTGCCACAAAAGCCAACCCTCCCCCATCACTTATTTTCTTTATAACACAGATCTCCGCCTGAAATTATCATGCTTATCAACAGGTTTGTTTGCTTATCTTTGTCTCCCCAAACATAGCATCCTGCCAGGAGCGGGAGCGGGTCTGTCCTCACGCCCAGCGCAGCCCTGGTACTCGGCTCTCAAAGAATTTTCATGGACTCCTTCCTATCCTCTGACACCTGCTAGCACCCTTAGGCTCTTGGTAACTGTTTCCTGAATGGAGACTCCTTTTCCTTGAAAGAGAAGGTAGGAATCCCTGCGGCACCTCACGCCTTCTGCCTGTCTTTTGCCATCTGCCCGGTCCCCTCCTTCTACCAACGGCCCCTCCCTCCACCTCTCCTCCCTTTATTCCAGATGGAACCTAGTAAACACCCTTTCCTGCAGCCTTAGGCCTTAATAACACGCTCCCACCGTGGGCTTGGGACTGAGGAACGGCGGGTGGTCCCACAGTCAGGCCGAGACCTGGAGCAGGACTGGGCTCCCGTCTTGTAGGTGAATTCAGAGCCTCTGACCCCCCAGGGCGTGGGTGACCGAGGGGAAGCCTCGTGGAGGGGTGCAGTCCCAAGGAGGGGATCCCAAGGGGGGGCCTGGGGGACGAGAAGGAGGGGGCTGGAGGGGAAGCAGGCAGGCCTGGCACGGGTGGGCCCAGGCCACATCTTCAGTCCACAGGGCTCTCTTCTGTGGCTGCCCCTTCTCAGCTGGGAGTTAACAACGGGCTGCTGCCTGGGTCAGCCCCATCACCCCCCCCCATTACATAAAAGTCACGGGGAGCGTGTCCTCCGTCTTGCCAAGAGTGGCCCAGGCACGTGGAAAGTGTGCCCAGGGCTGAAACCCGGAACGTGCTGGACCCTCGGGAGTATTCCACAGGCCCCCTGCTCTGCTTGCGGGCACCTCCCCCTACCCCTCCCTGCCCAGTGGCCAGTGGAGGTGCTCCTGGGTGCTCCTGGGTGCTCCTGGGTGCTCCTGGGTGCGGCTCATGAACTGTAAATTCTAAATGGAGAGGAACAGCTTTCTTCCGACTGACAGTTCTGCACGTAATCGATATTTGTTTTCCTCTGTTCCCGGAGGCGGTCAGGAAATAAGAAATCTCACTGGCTATTAAGTCTGATCCTGGCCTGGATCTGGGGTTGGGGGACTCAGACGTTGGCCCCCCTGCCCTTCTGTCTTCGGCTGCGGCCTTGACAGGAGGCCAGGCCCAGGCATCCAGGCTGACTGCCAGAAGCCTTAAAGGTCTGCCCGTCCTCAAAGGAGAGCAGCATCTCCCTAAAGATGAAAATGTGTCTCCCAAAAGCCATCCTCTAGACTGTTCTAGAGAGCCAGCTTCTGCAATGATCACCTCCTGGGCCCTGGTCTGGGAGGAGTGTGAGGCGGTGAGTGGTGCCTAGGATATGGGGGTGTCGATGTCTGTGGGTCCTGGGTTCGAATCCCACCTCGCTTCGGAAAGCCACGTTCTCTCTGAGCCGGAGTCTTCCCGTCAGGGTGTGCGGACAAGAGCAACACGCTCATCTCTCGGGGCGCAGCCCCCAGGACCTCGCCGGCGGCCACCGAAGGCTGCTTGGAGCCACCAGCCACATTGGCACATGTGGGCAGCTCCCCCAGGACCGGGACGGGAGCAGCTCCCTGCAGTGGGCAATTTCTGGGGTGTGAGTCAAGCTTCCAGTGACACTGCTTCACCCTCGCGCCCCACATTGTTCTCCTCATTGGCTGCGGGGAGCTTGGGGCTAATTATAGAAGTGGAATAATTACCAGGCCAGCTGACTCCAGAGAGCGTAATCTGTGGAAAACTAGCCGGCACGCTGCAGGGCGCCTCTCCTCCCCGAGGGTTCGAGAAGCCCCGGACCATGGCTCCTTCCTGGGGGTGGGGGTGTCCTGGCCACTCTGGATGGTCCCGTCCTCACCTCCTCCCAAAGTCTTGGCTCAGCTGGCGAAGGCTGGGCTTCAGAACGGCCAAGGGCATGAGTGTGATCCTGGGGAGGCCGTTCTGCTCTTCTCGGGCATGTTGGGGAGGTTTTGGGTGGTCCCAGCTTTTCTGCAGCCCGCTCTGCCCTGTGCCTCCCCTCCGCTCTGCGGATGCCCTTGAAGACCTTGCCCGCAAACTTTCCCACCAGCTCCCAACTGACCCTCAGGATCCTTCTCAACACGGTCCCAGCAGCCTGTTGATTGACTAGGGTTGGGGTCTGCAAAGAACAGCAATGTTGTACATGGGGACCCATCCCCCCGAGGATCCATCCTTAGAGAAGGACCCCCTGGGGATCCGTCTTCAGCAGAGAGAGGAGCAGTGTCTCCCCCAGACTCCGTGCCTGCTGCCTGGGTTCCTAAGTCACCCCCTGCCCCCCCCTTGTCCCTATCAACCCCACCCGGGCAGTGGCTTGGGTTCTCACCTGTACGCTGGGGATAGGGCTTCTTGCTTTCTAGGACTGTTCTCAAGAGTCGATGAGTAAGTAGATGATGTTGGATGGGTGCCAGGTTCCATCCTGGAACACCCAGGAAATCGGGGCACCCCTCACCATCAACCCAGTGTTTTCCAGTTTGTCTGTATTTTTAAAACTCTTAGTGGTGGTAAAATGCAAGTGCGCTCGACTGGCGGGACACTTGATCATCAAACTAAGGTGTTGCAGCCTTGGAACCCAGCCGTGGTTAAGCTCGTAAAGGGCAGCTATTATTTATGAAATCTGCTCCTGTTCGCTGCGCCCCCTCCCCCAACCACAGCAGGTAAAATTCACTGAGAACAGAAGGCCCTATCCTGGGGCTCCCAAGCGTGCGCTGGGGGAGGGCCTGGGGCTCTAGCTCCCCCAGCTGTGGCCACATCAGGGGTGTCCTGGTGGGTGTGTCGGCCTCCTGTCCCCAGTGGGATGCTCCCGACAGGGACCCCATAATCACTGTCTTGTATCTTTTTCTCCTAATGGTTATATTTCTCTAGGGGAGGATTTTTATTGGTTACGTCATGTACATGGTCTACGCTTTTCCTAACAAGCCCCTCTAGACGGTGGTGTGGGTTGATTCCAGGTTTCCATAGGACGAGTGCTGCCTTGTTCATAACACTGTGTGCATCACCAATGAGTCCCCAGGCTACAGTCCTTACGATTCATTGCTGGAGAGAAACGATCAGATTTTTCAGAGCACGAGTCTTGGGTCTTTACCATTGACTTGCAATTTCTTTTTTTTCTTCCTTTTTTTTTTTAAGGTTCATTTATTTATTTGTCAGAGACAGCACAGGCAGGGGGAGCAGCAGGCAGAGGGAGAAGCAGGCTCCCCGCTGAGCAGGGAGCCTGATGCGGGGCTCGATCCCAGGACCCTGAGATCATGACCTGAGCTGAAGGCAGACACTTAGCCAACTGGGCCACCCAGGCATCCCTGAGTTGCCATTTTTATTCCCACTTCAGGGGACAGGAAAATGACCTTCAGCATACTCATTCAAGGTCACCTAGAAAGCCAGCTGCAAAGCGGGACTCTATAACCACTCAGCTGTTCTATTCCACCGCCCAGAAAAGTCTCGCGGCCACTCTCGGCTTGAAACCCTTGTCTCGAGGCCTCTGGGAGGCCTGAGAAATCGCAGGAAAAGCTTAAAAGCTTCCCTTTGGTCAGACTTATTCTGGTCTCTGCACTGATGTGCATTAAGCAAGGTCAAAGCCTTGGGGACTTCCCCTTCTGCTGCCGGCAAGGCTGTTCCTGGCAAGCCGGGATGTGTATGTATTTATTCCGGTCCTCGGCAGGTCCGGACAACAGGGCAAACTCATTTTCAGCCATAACTGTGCCTCTCTGCTTCTCTCTGGAGCTTTCTCTCCCAGCCTGAGCGGCTGACCTGCTGTGTGCCAGGCAGTGAATTAATTATGTGCACGCACCACAGACTCTGTCAAAGAACACAGAAAAGCAATTTTAGAAAAGAGACTCCTTTTTTTGCCTCGCCTGGTGGCTTTCATTGTGGGAGAAAAGCACAATTATGAATTACATCAGAGCTATTCTGGGGCATTGGAGTGGGGGTGGGAGCGCTGGGAGGAGCCTCCAGGGCTCAGGGCATTTGCTCTCCTCTGGCTCCCAGGAGTCACTCAAGACCTGAGAGTCAAGGGTTGGATGATCCTAGGATACCGAGAAGCATCTAAGGCAACTGCTTTGTTAAAAGCTATGAGTCTGGGGCCCCTGAGTGGTGCAGGTCTGGGGCCTGGCCCCTCCTCTCCAGGCTGTCCCTTAGTCCCCCAGGTTTGGGGAAGGAGCAGCATCTCAGACTGGGATCCCGGGAGACGGATTTGGATTCAGCATGGAAGGCGGGAGTGGAGCCGGCCGGGGCTCTTGGGAGCTGCCTCTAGTTGGTTGAACAGTGGTCCCCCCAAAGATGTGTCCACATCCTGACCCCCAGAACCTCTGACTGTTACCTTATTTAGAAAAGGGATTTTGGCAGATGTGATCAAGTTAGGATCTCAGGATGAGATGATCCTGGATTATCTGGGTTGGCACTAAATCCAATGACAAGTGTCCTCATGAGAGGAGAGGAGGTCATGGGGCCGGAGCCAGAGGCTGGGGCAATGTGCCCACAAGCCTGGGAGTGCCAGCAGCCACCCAATGCCAGAGGAGGCGGAAGGACCCTCCACTAGAGCGCGGGGAGGGGGCACAACCCGCAGACACCTTGGTCTTGGACTTCTGGCTTCTGCCCTGGGGGACGATGTGTTTCGGTTGCTGTGGGAGCTAACTGGGCGGCTCTGATTTAGAGCAGCTGCAGGGCACGAAGGGACAAGCGGTGGCCTGGGGGAAAGATGGCCCTGCCCATCCTAAGGGGAACTATGGGGCTGGGGACACCTTCAGAGGCAGCACGACCTGGGGCAAGAAGGCTGGAACCCATCTGTTTGCACGAGCAGCAGGTCACGGGCGTGGACAGGCAGTCCTCTGGATGGACAGAAGGCGGGTCCCATTGCAGGGACAATGGGGACGCAGTTTCCTCCACAGGGAAGCCAAGATCATCGGCCCCAAAGCAGGGAAGGCCTATAGGGCAAAATAATGAAGACCATGTAACAGAAACTGGGGGGGGGGGGGGGGTGAGAGAACCACCAACGCCCAGTAGGAAAAGGAGTAAAATATTGAACGAGAAAGAAAATACCCATGCAGCTTCACGAGTGAGGAGGGAGCTGAAGATTAAAAGGCTACTGTCAGTCCTCACTCCTCAGCGCGCCCGCAGAGTCCAGCGGCAGCGTGGGGGACCCTACCGTCTCTGCACCGCTGGGGGTGTGCATGGGCTCTGCCTCCCCGCGGACCACCTATCAGGCCTGGGACTGCGCACCCCCCCTTTCCGAACCAGGGCGGCCCCTCAGGAGGGGCCCCTCGGATGAAATGCTGGGGAGGTGCGCAGAAATGCTGGGGAGGTGCGCAGAGATTGGCCGCTCGGTCCGTGCGCAGGGGCGTGAGAACACGTGATGGAAACACGCGCCCCCCCCCCCAAAGGCCTGCTTCACACCTCGGCCTCCCCGCAGCCTCCCACCCCTGCGGTCCACCAGGGACCTGGCTTCATTCGTCCCGGAGGACCTAGAAGCCACCGGGTGAGGCCGGTCCTTGCTGCCCGCACGCGCGTTCTCCATGCGCGTCCCCGAGCCCCCGATGCTCGCTGGCCCTCCCTCGAGTGCCGCGTCCCCCCTCGGCGTCGCCTGCACCCCGCTTCCTGGGTCTCCATTACCGCGCGCACGCAGCACTTCTGCCGCCAGAAGAAAAGGGCTGTAGTGTCCGGCTGCTCTCTGCTGGCTATGAAGGAATGTTCTGGAAGGTGGTGCCCACCCTCCCTTGCCTGTCTCTGAGCTTCCTCCCTGGGTGTCCCCTCTGTCTGCTCTGCTGGTGCCCTCCCCCACCCCATAACCCCAGCACCCAAGCAGCGGGTCTTAGACGCCTTCTCTGTTCCTTGCATGCTCTCCCGGGCACCTGGTGCCTCCCAGGTGGGCTCCCCGTCCTGACCCCTCTAACCACCGTCCGGGGGACCTCCACCTGAATGTATGCCTGGCCTCTGGGGGCACCGTGTCCTGACCCTGACCCCGCCCCCTGCCATCCCCTGCTTGTCATGTGGAAGGCTCCCCTTCCCTCTCCACCCACATTCATGACGGGGGAGGTGGCTGCTAGGACAGCCAAAACTCCTGACCCTAGTCACCGGGCCCTTTATTGCTGTGACCCCAATGGGCCTCCCGCAGGGCCACGACGCTCCCTGGGTCCTGGCGCCCCCAAGTAACACGCAGCACCATTCCCATGGCTGGTTGCATGGCTCCCCCCCAGAGGCCCTTGGCGGGTCCCTTCTCACGTCTGGGACTTGGTCCCCGCGTATGTAAGGTGGGCTGGACTCCGGCATCCTGGTTCTGGTTCTGCTGTGTCTGCACAGAGGCAGCGGTCAGTGGCCGCCGGCCTGGGTCTGCTCTCTCCCGTCTAAATATAGTCTTGGCCCTGCCGCCTGCGGGATGTCTGATCCCAGGGGGCCCCTTCCTCTGTCGGGGAGCTGAGATCTGCCATCCGTGGCCTGGGCGTCCCACACTGCGTGACAGCACGGCAGTCCTCTGCTCCTCAGGGTATCTACCGTCTAACGACTCACAGACTGTTCACAGGGAGGCCTGAGCTCCCCTCCGGGGCCCATTCCTCCTCCGGGTGACGAGCCTGGGCGGAGGGCCACAGGCCGTGGGAGCTGGCGCTCAGCAACACCCAGGCATCCGGTGGGCCAGGGAGGTGACCTTTGTCAGCCCAGTGTCTCCCCAGCCTCATGGGGGGCTGCTCAGAGACAGACCCCCCCCCCCCCCCGCCGCCAAGCTTCTGCTGGTAGCCAGTGCAGAACTGACAGCTGGGACAGCGGGCTGTCTGTGGAAGCCGGGAGCTCTTTGAATGCAGAGCCTGGGGGAGCTTCCTGGGCTACAGGGCAAAGTATGTGAGCTGAGCTCCAGAAATGGGGCCCAGCTGGAGAACAGGACAGGCAGGACACAGCTGGCAGGGCCCAGTGCCCCCAGATTGCCTCACGCAACACTTGGGGACTCCTATGGCCTGGGAACCCAGAGGCGGCTGAGGGCAAGTGTGCAGGCAGCTGGGGTTCCATCTGCCCCCCCCGGCCCTGCCCCCCCAGGGTGGCATCCCACAGCCCGGGCTTCATTCAGTGAGTCCTCCCAGCAAGAGCTCCATTCTCAACCACTGTTCCACGGAGGAAGTGGAGCTCAGAGAGTGGCCTGACCGAGATGTAACCAGGACGTGGGGCTCGAGGTGCCCGACCCTCCCGCCTGGGGCTGCCTGCGCCTCACTCCTCGCGGGCGGGCCGGCTGCTCCCCGGCATCCTGCTCCTGAGACTCACCCAGTCGTTTATTCCATCTGGGTTCTTTGTGTTTTGTTTTGTTTCTTACCATTTTTATTTGGGGGTATAATAGATACACAAAAAAGTTTACAAATCACCGGGGGCCTAAAGCTGGTGAGCATGCCCCACGGACCACCCCGAGATGGAGAAGAACACTCTGGAGACCCCTAGTCCTCCTTCCGCGGCCACCTGCTCCCTCCTGTACCCCTGAAGTTCACCCTGCCCCTGTTGTGCCTGGCTTTGAACTTCATGGAAGAACACCGGTCCGTGTCAAGTGCGCCCACGTCTTCTCTCAGCCTGCTGCCCGCTGCCTGCAGCCCCTGCGGCCGGCCGGGGCGGCCCTCTCGGCTCATCCTCGTGGGCAGAGAGGGTCCCATATGTGAACAGACTGTGGCTCGTGGTGGGTATTTGGGGTCGTTCCCAGTTGGGGGCTGCCCAGTGTAGGGCTGTGGATACTTCCGCACCTTTGAGTGGACGTGCACACTCATTTCTGTTCGCGCGTGTGTGTAATTACGGAGGAGAAGACTTGCGGGCTGTGGGGCGGGCCCATGGCCAGCGGGGGTGGAGACTGCCCAGCAGCTTCTGCAGGGGTGCAGCGGGGGGAGCCGGGCGGCAGGTGGCTCCGTTCCCTTGCTTTCCCTTTCCTGTTGAATGCCCCAGTTGAGCACCTGATCTTGTGGGTTTCTTTTTCCTCATTTCTCCCTCCCTCCCTCCTTTCCTTCCTCCATCTTTCTTTTTTCTTTCTTTCCTTCCTCCCTTCCTCCCTTCCCTCTTTCCTCTCTCTCGTTCCCTCCCTCCCTTTTCTTTCTTTCCTTCTTTCTTTCTTTCTTTTCTTTTCTTTTCTTTTCTTTTCTTTTCTTTTCTTTCTTTCTTTTCTTCCCATTTCAACCTGTCTTTTATTAAAATGCACAGTTCAAGTGCATTTTCTATTGATCTGTTTCATTTTCTTGCTGGCTTCATCCCACAGGTCTTTAACCCACAGCTGCTCGCTGGCACAGAGCTTGTCCTCATGGAGTGATTAGTCTTCTGGGGGAGCAGGACCCTGTCTCGGGACTCAGGACTGCCTTCCAGGCTGACACAGCCCTTTGGCGAGCTCTGGGGGTCCAGACACACCACGTTCTGGACACGATTCTCTCCTCATTAACTGGGGGTGTTACGCAGGGAGAGCTCAGCTGTGCCCTCAGACCCTGAGAACATCTGTCATAGGAGTCCTTCCAAATCTTTCAGAATGACACTGTGGTGACTTCTAACTCACTCATTCACTCATTCATTTACTCATCCACGCACTCCTGAACCAACATTCCTTAATGTTCCTCTATTCTGGGCCCGAGGCTGGCCCAGAGCTAAATGGGCTATTGAGCCTGTCCACTGTGGGTTCCCGTGCCACACAGGGAGATGGACCAGTACACAGAAGACAAGACCAGCACAGTGGCAAGAGCATGGGGCTGCAGAGGCCACAGGGAACAACTCCTGCTCAGGCAGAGAGGGCTTCCTGGAGGAAGTGATATTTGGAGAGAGGACTTGAAGGAGGCAGAGAAGGGCTGGAAGAGGTTGTCAGGCCACACGAACAACTTGTGTGGATATAAGGATGGTAGGAAGGGCCTGGAGAGGCGGGGGTTGAGACAGGGAAAACGGCCTGCATGACTGATAAGGGAAGCCACACGATATCACTGGAAATAGAAACAAGAACATGAAATCATGGGAAGGGAGAAGCAGAAGCGCATCCCAGCCCCGGGCCATACAGCAACTGGGGATGAGGATGAAATTTTACCCCAAGACTCCTAGCAGCCAAGGCAAAAAGGGAAAAAGACACAACAGGAGTCTCACTGTCCAATCTAAGGAAGAAGTGTTCTCCAGTGGGACCTGGAAGGGAAAGAAGGGAAAGAAGATGAATGTAATGACTTTAGTGTTGAAAGCTTCACTATAGTTTGGCCTAATGGTCTAGAGTCTAGACTCTAGAAGCATCTGGATTCTAGAAACATCTAAAATTGAACCTGTTTCCTATTTGTCCCTAGACTATCGAGCTGTGTGCCTGGGTCTGACCCTGGCCCTGTTCCTGGCACCCAGTAGATGCCCAGGAAACGTCCTCATCCCTCCTTGTCCCCTGTGCAGCTCTGGTCCTGTTTTGTCCCCTTTCAAAAATTAATGTGATTCTAATCGTGGCAAAAGGCACATAACATTAACACGGATGACTTTGACCATTTTAAGTGTACAGTTCAGCGGCATGAAGCACAATTATCAGCTGTCCAGCCATCACTCCCACCCTTCTCCAGAACTTTCTCATCTTTCCAAACAGAAGCTCTGTTCCAGTGAAACGCTAGCCCCTCGTCCCCTCCCGCAGCCCCTGGCGGCCACCATCAACTTTCTGTACCCGTGAATTTTGACGACTCTAAAGACCTCATATGAGTGGAATCCTACAGAATCTGTCCTTTCGTGGCTGGCTTATTTCACTGATCATGATGTCCCCGAGGTCCGTCCATGCCGTAGCAAGCGTCAGAGTTTCTGTCCTTCCTAAGGCCATAATACTGCAAGCCAATTTGTTCTTGGGCAAAGATGGGGCTCAGCCATTACATTGTGTACAAACCCTGATGAGCGCCAGGGAACACGCCGGATGCCACAGCGGCAGAATGGGGTCTCAGTAGAAGCAGACCCTGTGCTACCTTGTGAATCGAGGACGAGAGTGGACACCGCCAGAGGCTCCAAGGAAGGAGGTGACTGATACAGCACAACTGTGAGCAGCCGGTGCTCAGAAGGGTCCACAGTTACTGGACTTCCTGCGTCCGTGGGCAGGGACCGGCCCCTGGCTGAGTGCTTGGCATCGCCTGGGTGCTTGCTGAATGCCCGTGGTCAACTGCATGCCGAGTGACCAGGTGGAAAGCCATCCAGAGCCTTCACTCTTGTCCCTCATTTACCTCCTACCACTTCTGCGGGGAGGCACTGTAAGCCCAGTTTGATAGGTGAGGTCACCGGGACAGGGAGGAGAAGTGGGCTGCTGGTGGTCTGATGGGCAGGCCTGGCTCTTCTGAGTCCTATACTCGCCTCCTGTACCCAGGGGAAGCCAGAGCTTGTGGGAGCAGAGGTAAGGCACCCTGCAGAAGGGGATGCTGCAGGAGGGGATGAGCTACAAAAAGGGACAATCTTTAGGAGGGGACAAGATGCAGGTGGGGATGAGCTGCAGGAGGAGAAAAGTTATAGGAGGGGAGGAGCTGCAGGAAGGGACAAGCTGCAGGAAGGGACGAGCTGCAGGAAGGGACGAGCTGCAGGAGAGGATCACCCACCCATCCGTGCACCCACATTTGCTACCACCCCTTCTATCAGTGTTGGAAGATGATATTCAAGGATGTAGTTGTTAGCCCCAGGCTCAAAGGCCCAGGCCTTACTTTCAGAAGTTTCTAGTCCTTTACCCAGGTCTTTCGTAGATTCTGGCAGAGGGGCGGTGGCAGTGGGTGGGGCAGGGGCTCAGAGCTGGCAGCTTCCAAGCGGAAGAAGGGGCTGTAAGCCTTCTAGAGACCAGCGGACCCTGAGGCCCCGGAGGGGCACTGGGAATGCCTGGACAGGGTTCACCGGGCAGCGGTTGTGAGTGGAAGGGTCTGGCTCCCTCGCTGCGGGGAGGGAGACATTTGCACGCAGTCTGAGAGCTGGACCTCCTGTCTCATGTTGCACCGGAGGGATCAGAGACCGGGGGAGGGGACCCTGGCCTGCGCGGGAGTGGGGGTGTTCACAGAGCATGTGAGAAGCAGAGCTGTGGCCGGAGGCCAGGCCTGCCAGCCCCAGAGCCCCGGGCCTCGGCACAGCACCCTAGTGAAGACGGGCGTTGTGTTCCGGAGGCCCGGCCGGCGGAGACAGACGGGGAAGGAAAGGGAGCTTGGCATGCGGACGCGCAGTGGGCTGGCTGCGGCGTCACCTGAGGGCTTGTTAAACTGGAAGTGACAAGCCCAAGTGAGGGAGCAGATGGCAATTTATCCAGCTCCCACAGACAGGAAATCTATCCAGCAAAGGCTGGGCTCTCCCGCTTTCGAGGCTCTCACCACGCAGGGAGAAATGCGGAAGGAACCACCCGAACTCCTCCCCCATAGGGCCTGGGGGCCACGGTCAGAACATGGGGGTGGCAGGGGTCACAGGGAGGGCTGCCCAGGGCGGCAGGAGGACAGCATTCCCCGGGAAAGGTTTTGGAGGCCAAGGCCGGCCTGGAACCCAAAGAGAGTCCAGCGGACCCCAGCCGGTGGATTGACTTCCCTCCACCCCACCCCGCAGCTGGCAGGAGGCCTGACCT
>PITA01026056.1:0-23306 GCA_004023965.1 Spilogale gracilis
GCTCTTTATTTCTCCTTCCATTTTGAAAGTCAACCTTGCTGGATACATTATCCTTGGTTGCATATTTTTGTCATGTAACTTCCTGAATATGTCTTGCCAGCCCTTTCTGGCTTGCCAGGTTTCTGTGGAAAGGTCTGACGTTATTCTGATGGTCCTCCCTCTATAGGTAAGGGATTGCTTTCTCCTAGCTTCCCTTAAGTCATATTCTTTGTTTTATGGTTCAAGAATTTTACTATTATGTGCCTGGAAGTTTTTCTGGCCTCATTGATCTTGGGGGGTGTCCTATCTACTTCTAGGACATGAACATTTGTTTCTTTCCCCAGATTTGGGAAATTTTCATCCATGATTTGTTCAACAATATTTTCTAGGCTTCTCTCTCAATTCCTTCAGGTATTCCAATAATTCTGATATTGGAGCATTTCATGGCATCATTCATTTCCCTTATTCTGTTTTCTTGGGATTTTAGTTGTTTGCTCCAAGACTTCTCTTGCTCCTCCTTCTTATTCTGTGTGTCTTCTAAATCACTGATACGATCTTCAGCTTCACTTACTCTGGCTGTTAGCATATTTAAATTAGATTGCATTTCATCTAAAGCCTTTCTAACCTCAGCTTTCACTTCTGTTACTATGGCTTCCACTTTGAGACTAATGTTCTTTTCTAAATTGACTATTGCTTGGACTATTGCTGCCTTGAATTCCATATCTGTCATATTGTTTATATTCATTTCCAGTAATTCTGTTACCGAGGTTGCAGTCTCAGGGTTCTTCTTCTGTTGGGTGTTCTTTCTCCGAGTCATTGTGGCGAGGAGTGGTTGAGGGGGTGTATGGCCTGATATATCAGCCAATATCTAGGTGGATTGGTCGTTGGAAGGTTTTGGAGCAACCAGAGTTCACTACCGAAAAGGGAGGAGAAAGAAAAAAGAAAACGGAAGAGAGGAAGCAAGAAAAGACACCCCTGCCAGAGTGGGGCCCGGTGATAGGATTTATATGGTACAAAGCTGTTACAGGGTAAAGAAAAGTGTTATCAAGGGTAAATGAAGAGATCAAAAAGCAAAGCCCAACCTATATGACCCCCAAGACCAGTATTTATATAATATAGAAGCGAAGACAATTACACAGACACACTGACAAACTAGAGTGGGAAGGTGAGGGCAGACACTCCTTGTGGGCAAGGAATGCATTTCAGACGCTCCTGAATCTGTCTTGTTGTTATTGTTGGAGGAGCCCACTTTCAAAAGATATAGGGCGATTAGAACTGGTTGTATATAGGTGTAGTATTGAATAGGGATGTGGGGTTGACTTGAAGCTTGTATCTACATGTATACATAAAAGAGATAATAAAGGAAAGAGGAGAGAAGAAAGGGAAAAAACAGAACGAACAGGGAAAAAAGAGGCAACAACAAAAGCAGAAAATAGAGGGCTGTGTTTGAAAAAATTTTAGGGTAAAAAAGAGAAAAAAATAAAAAATAAATAAAAAATAAAAAAGAACAAAAAAATAGAAAAATAAGAAATGTTATGGGGTGTTGTATGGGGTATCACCTTGTGATATGAAGGGGGCTAAAAATTGAAAGAATAAAAACCGTGAGAATGTATTTTTAAGCTTAAAGTGGACGCTTTCAAAGTAAAAATAGAAAAAAGTTTAAAAAAGTAAATGAGTTTTAAAACTGTATCAATGAGTTGTAGGGCTTTTGGTACTTGTAGTCAGTGCCAGGAATTTAATAAATTGCCTTTTCCCCGATTTGGGGTTTTGCATCGGAGTGTTGTTCTCCTGAGCTTCCCGCTTGCTTTCTGGGGGCTGGGCATGCCATTCCATTTCAGTCCTTCTACCTAGGCTGAGTCTCTCGGCCCCTTTGCTAGGGCCTGTCTCAATGGTAACCAGGTTATCAGCTTACAATTCTCTGGTAGCGGAGCGTTGTTCTTTTACGTCTTTTTTCAGCTGTTGCGGAGGTCAGGTCGGAGCAAGATGTCTGCACCCAGACTTCCCTCCCAGAGAGAGCCTCTACACAGGGAGGGGCTCTTTCTAGCCTCCCGGTTGGCAGTCTGTCACAGCCGGGCTGGTGCAGACGTTGTATTGATTTCTGCCCCCGCCCCTGCTTGTCCTTTCACTCCCGCACCTCACAGCCACAACTCCTTTTGGATCGCCCGACTTTGTCTGCGCCCTGGGACCCGCGGCCTCTCTGGTCCTGCGCAAATCTGTAAAAACGCCTTCCCTGGGGGGTTCTGCGTGGACCACGGTGTGGAGAGAAATGGGAGAGAAGGGCAGCGGCGTAAAAATAGAATCCACTCCCGCTGCTTTCGGGGCAGCTGCAGCAGCTCCAGCGGCGGCGCGCGGGGGCACCAGGTGGCGGGAAAAAATTTGAAAAAGTCTCCTTGTCTTGCCCTGGGCTCCGCTGTGTTCCCATTTCTGTCTAGCCCCGATTCAGGCCATAATCTGCTGTTATTCCTCACTCACAGAGCACTTTCGTTTTGGGGTATTTGTTTTCAATGGTGCAGCTCTGCGGGCTTCCTCCCCCACTCCCCTGTCTCTGGGGGCAAGCCTCCAGACCCTCTTATTTGTTTCTACCTTTTTGCCGATGTTCCTTATCTCTCATGGCGGTCCAATAGTGGGAAATATCACATTTCAGGCTGATTTCATGGGTGTTCACGGTGGTCTTGTAGTGTTTTTTTTTTTGCTGGAATTCAGTTCTCTTCAGGGAACTCCCCAAAATGTGGTCACCTGGCCTTCTGCCATCTTGACTCGCCAAAGCCCAGGTCTTCATTTCTAATAAAAAAAATAGTCTAGAAATTCTATTTCTTTCCTTAAAGATGCTAACAGAAATGTCCAGCCTTACCCCTTTAATTTATATGTCATATTTTTAAAATTTCTACTTCTTTTTAGAATTAGAAGTTGATGATCTCGTAAAAGGAAAAGTCAAGCTACAAGGTATGCTTGGTTCTTTTCTCAGCTACTTGGACTCATCTAATTGTCTTGTCTTCCACCCTAATTTAACCACCCACTCCCGTGGTTACACTGGAGGCAATCATCCCCTATCTTTCCAATTCATTTCCTTCACTATCCTGACTCCTGCAGTCTTCTATACAATAGGGATTTCTAATCCGTTGATTCTCTTTATCTCGTCCACTGGCTATGCCCCCTTCTGTCTTTTCTCTGTTTAAACTCTGTAGACATTCAGTATATTCATTTCCTTGAATTCTCACCAACTTTTCTTGGTCTTTCTCTGTTTCTCATACTCCTGCTAAATCACAATCCAGGCTGAATCCAATTTTCAACCTATTTCATGCCTGCACCCAAGCAGCTGAAAGTGACATGGAAAAACATATAACCATGTGGGAAACTGGTTCCACTTTAAACTCATGACCACATGGGCACCTGGGTGGCTCAGTGGTTGAGCGACTACCTTGAGCTCAGGTCATGGTCCCAGAGACCAGGGATCAAGTCCCACATCAGGCTCCCTGTTCGGCGCAGTGTGAACCATGCTTGTGTTCCCTCTCTGACTGTGTTTCCTCTGTCAAATAGATAAAAATCTATAAATAAATAAATGAATGAATGAATAAATAAATAAAAATAAACTCATGACCACAAACCACTTATGTGTTCTCTCTCTGGCTGTGTTTCCTCTGTCAAATAGATAAAATCTAAAACAAATAAATAAATAAATAAATAAATAAATAAATAAATACAAGTAATAAACTCATGACCACAAACCACTTAGGTGGTCCCTTAATGCTGTTTGTCTTTCACATGTGTTTCCCTGGTCCATTCACTTCCAAAGTAGTTCTTCAAGTGTCATTTATACATATTCATTTTAGAAATCTTTAAAATACAGAAGAGTATAAAGCAAAAAGTAAAAATGATAAAAGCTGTCCGCAAATCGGTTTATTTGCTTGTTACTTAACAAATTAATTAATTTATTTACTTAACATATCACTGACATTTTCCCTTGCCACTAAATATTTTTAAAACATTTAAATAACATATTGTATATCTTTTGGGATGAGGTTGAGCCACGTTAAAAATAATAATAATAACAACAGCTTAAACAAAATATGTTTCTTCTCTAACACAAAAACATTCCAGAGGCTGATAATTTGGAGTTATAGAGCCATTCCATAAATCAACACTCTGAGCCCCTTCAAGTTCATTTCTTTGTCATTTTTGAGATGTGGCCATGATTCTTATCAACCAAGATGGCTCCTAGGACACAAATCATTACATTTATACGCCAGAGAATAAGTTGGTAAAAAGGCAAAAGAGGGGCACAACCCATCCTTTTTAAAAAACATTTCCTGGGGGCGCCTGGGTGGCTCAGTTGGTTAAGCGACTGCCTTCGGCTCAGGTCATGATCCTGGAGACCCAGGATCGAGTCCCACATCGGGCTGCCTGCTCGGCGGGAAGCCTGCTTCTCCCTCTCTCAGTCCTCCCTCTCTCAGCCTGCTTGTGTTCCCTCTCTAGCTGTGTTTCTGTCAAATAAATAAAATAAAATCTTAAAAAAAAAAAAAAAAAAAAACATTTCCTGGAACCATCACATAACACTTGGTTTACATCTCATTGGCAAGAACTTAGTCATAACAATGTTTAAGAGAATCTGAGAGATGTAATCTATTCAGCCATGTGTTTGTAACCACTTAGAATCTTTAACCCACTGAGTTAGGATTCTGTTAAAAAGAGAAAACAAGGAACTGATATAGGGAAGAAACAGTCTATGCCTCAAGTACTTTTTTTTTTAAGTAAGCTCAATACCCAATGTGCAGCCCAATATGTGGCTTGAACTCATGACCCTGAGATTAAGACCTGAGTTGAGATCAAGAGTCAGATGCTCCAATTGACTGAGCCATTCAGGCACCCAAATTGCCTCAAGAAGTTTTATATATAAGCTGTAAATTATTTAATAAAAGCCCTTGTTTTGCAATATGTTGCTCTCTTCTAATTTTTTATAATAAAATTCTTATTATATAACAAATCCAATTTTTAAAGATTTTTTTAAATTTACTTCACAGAGAGAGAGAGATCACAAGTAGGCAGAAAGGCAGGCAGAGAGAGAGGAGGAAGCAGGCTCCCTGCTGAGCAGAGAGCCGGATGCGGGCCTTAATCCAAGACCCCGAGATCAGAACCTGAGTTGAAGGCAGAGGCTTTAACCCACTGAGCCACCCAGGTGCCCAACAGATCCAATTTTTAAAAATGTGTTTACAGGGGCACCTGGGTGGCTCAGTTGGTTAAGCAACTGTCTTCAGCTCAGGTCATGATCCCGGAGACCTGGGATCGAGTCCCACATCGGGCTCCCTGCTCGCGGCGGGAAGCCTGCTTCTCCCTCTCTCACTCCCCCTGCTTGTGTTCCCTCTCTGGCTGTGTTTCTCTCTGTCAAATAAATAAAATCTTTTAAAAAAATAAAGTAAAAATGTGTTTTCATATCTAAGCCATCTGGTAATCCTAATAATACCAAAAACCATCAAAATTTAGTATAATGTTAAATTTGTAAAGAGGTATATTCACTTTTTTATTTTATGGAAAATATGTATCAAAATAGAGAACCAAGTGCATATTCTATACTTGGTACCACTATATGGTATTTTAATTCTCTGAAGAATTGTGAAATAATCAGTAAATGCAGAAGAAATTTCTACCCATAAGTTGTATATATACATGCTTTGCTCACAACATGTTTAACTTTTTTTTAATTCCAAACTGTTTTCTTTTCCCACTTAAGCAGACTGATTGACACTTCTACAAGTAGGTAATCATCTTCAATTTTCAGATCCATTTCTCATTCAGATATATATGGACAGTATAATAATAAAACTGATTCTTGCACTAGTACAAGAGATTTCCAAAAGACTACATGTTAAGATGGAGAAAAACAAAAGCTAATTACATCAGAGCAAAATAATCTACCAAGTAAAAATGAAAATCCATCTTCTCCAGTTTTTGAACAGAAAAAAAGCTAAACACAAACAACCTCACTTCACTTGCATAGTAAAGGACATAATTCTGTTAGGGAAATACTCAAATCAAAAGCTTTTTACTCTGTTGATAACATAACAAAAAATATTTAAAAGAGTATAATTCTGGCTTAGTAGCTGAAATATTAATTTAGAGCTCATAGGAAAATTCAATTATTCAAACTTCATACAAATGCCTAAGTGTAATTTGTCTTTTCCCCAATTTATTATCTAATGGTACAGACTGTCATAACCTAAACTGTCCATTTCAATGATGTATTGCTTCTTTGAAGCAGGGCTTGATGTTTAAGGATATATGGCATGAGTCACTGCCCTTGATTTTGACCTAGTTTGAAGAAATATTTAGTTCTCATTAAGCTCTTTTCATAGGTGAAATAGTAAATCATATTACTACTAACTCTTAACATCACTTCTAGAACTGTGATTTTATATGTACATTTAGAGATTGGAATTTCTGATGATAAACACAAAGTCAACATATCACTGTATTTCTTTAATACTGGCCACTTGGGAAAGTTCTCATTACGGAGTGACAGCCACAGGCCATTTTCCCTGTTATACTGAGATGAAAACTAAGCTACTTTGATCCAATCCTTTTGAAAAGATAAGACTGGTATTATGGTTAAAACTTCAGCTGACAGATTTCAAATAGGACCACAGTTTGAAGCTATGGGGTTTAAGAGAAAGAACAAAAAGCTTCTGAATCTTCTTACATGGAGCAGCTTGTTTAACTGCACAGAACCTACACTTTTCTTATCAAATGAGGCATCCTTTACTTTTACTGGGCAGTCTTAATTGCTCAAGTCACTTTGTTAGAATATTTTTCAGGCTAATTACCTGTCAGCTATGATTAGAAACATTAATGACACTTTAAAAATCACCTATTCCTCAAAGCTCCCTTTGTGGATTATCTCACAAAAGGACATACAATTGCTGACCCACAATAAAATGCTGTGGGTAGTTGTGGAGAGGTGCGGTTAGTATAAGCCAGCCATGAGAAATTATAAATACTCAGTGTTATACAAAAATATGTGGTTTGGATGTTAGTGATGTCTCAGGGTCCACTGCTTCTCTTGCCTGGCTGAGACCCCTCTCACTGGATGCAGGAGGAGATATAAACCCTCCAGGAAAGTTCTCTCACTCCTTTTCTCCAGCCAGGACCTCCAGTACACTGATGATCTCAGACTCTAGAAATGCATTAATCATGAAGCTAATAAAGCTTAAGCATTAGGGCTTCTCATCTCATTGTTATTCATAATTTTACATTATTTTTAACAGCACCCTTCCCACCATATAATCTTAAGGTTATGCAAAACCTGGTTGGGTCTGGGGATTCACATGCATGAAATGAAAATAAAACCAAACTGAAGATTTTGCTCCTTTAACTAAAGTATGAATTAAAGAGAGTCATGAGAAGTTTGATGCATATCCACATATCTACATAATACATTTGCTTTTCTTCTTCCCCATTTGAAATGTTTTCCCAAATGGGAAAGGATAGATTTTGTATATTTTCACAAAATATTCCCAGCATCTGGTATAGTGGTCACTACTTAGGCTAAGGTGACCAGATAACTTATCATCTAAACAGGGACACTTTTGAGAATAAAAAGAAGCATTACTAATAATTACACCAGGATATCAACTGTAGACTGCATCAGTTTCAGGAAACTAGAACTAAAGTACCTTATCCTAAACTTACACTGAATTTATTGACCCTAAGCAGGAGATAGTGAGAGAAAATATCTTAATATCCAATAACCCTCCCTTACTTATTTTACCCTAAGGTCTGGCCTAAATCACCTTGTTCTTCTAAGGCTGGGAGGAAACCCTTTAATTGGGAAATTCCCCTTAGTCCATCCTATTATTCCAGTAAGTCAGTGCTCTCAGCTGGGGCCTATTCACCACTGCCATTACCCCAATCTCTCACAGGTTATTTATCAATATCTAAAGATATTTTTGATGGTTGCAACTGAAAGTTGCCATGGGCATCTGGTTGATAGAGGCCAAAGATGTTGCTAAATATCCTATCACACAAAAAACAACCCCCAACTCCACCAGAGAATTATCTAACCCAAAATGTCAATAGTGCCGAGGTCAAGAAACTATGAAGTACCAAAGAGGAAATGGCCCAAGAAAATAATTGTTCTCATTCAGTACCATTTTTCATCCCACTTTTCTTCCCAATAGATGTTCTACTCTTTAATATTGTTTATTAATTAATAATATTGTTTATTAATTAATTGTTTATAATTAAGAATTCTTGAGGTCTCTTTTCTGACCTAGAACCAGCTCAGAGCCGTTCTTTTTTTTGGCGTAGATTGCTAAAAGAATGGATGAGGGTAGTAAGGAAAGAATGATTTGCAAAGATGTTAAAGGTTAGGGTTATACCAAATTAAGCTGACTTCCTCAAGGAACCTGGATGAATGTTGAAGAGAGTGAGACCAACACTTGCCATGCGATACCATACCATACTGCTATTTAGACAATAATGAAAATGCAGCAATCTTACCAAACTCCAGAATATTTATTACACTTCAGAAGTGCCATTTGATCCTCAAAGAAACATTCAGGGATTATGATTCCTTGTAACAAAGGAAGAAATTGAGTGACAAAGAAGTGTTATTTGCCCAAGATTACTTACCTAAAAAGGGCAAAATCAATGTAATGACCCAAAGAACAAGAAAGAGGTGGGGAGTGTAGGAGTGATAAAAGAAACTTAGCTTTTATCTGGTTGGTATCCGGTTTGTGCTGCCTATTTCATGTTAGTTCACTTAATCCTTAGAACAGTTATATGAGGTATCATTATCTCCACTTTATACATGAATGAACTGAGGCTGCGGCTTGCTTATCCTGACCACGGTTTTAAAAACTATCTCTCACATATTATATCTAAGGCTTATTCTAGAAAACTATTTATGTGAACTTTTGTTTATTTTTATCATTTATTCTCTTATTTAATTCAACATGTATTTATTTTTAGCATATCCACAAAAAGCAAGGCACAATCCTTGGTCCAGGGAAAAAAGCCTTGGACAAAACAAAGTGTCTGCCTTAGGGGAATTTAATTGCACTGAAAAACAAAACAAAAAACTTGCTTAGATATTCATTTCCTTCTCCCTGGGAACTGAGACATTACCCAGCCATTCACCCTGAGAACACCAGCTGGCATGTAGTGTTGAGAGGTGTTGGGAAATTACTCTGTAACTCTTTACAAATTATTTTTGCAATGTTATGTTGTTTTGAAAATGTTATGATGTTAAAAAAGTGAGGTAAACCCTTTTAGGATTTTTCTATAGAATCAAACTGGCTTAGAAAACAAAGTTACTGACAGTGTCGCTTCTCTTTCTTTATGCAAAGTAAACTTTAAGGAAGCCCTGATATGGAAGAATAAGAGGAATGAGCCCATCTGGCTAAATAAGTATGAATAATCAGGGTAACCTAGAGAAAAACACGGGCAAAACATGGAAATACAGTCTAAATTTTCAGCAAACAGAGGAACCATATAATTCTATAATGTAATCAGTTGTCTTTAGAAGTCAATGTATTATCTGAAGAACAGGATAAGTATTATGGAAAAGCTTCCAGTCTTTTGCTTTGTTTGAGTTGAGGAGAAAAAAATAGAATACATTTTCTGAATTTGGACCATAAGTCTAAATTCTAAGTTAGAATTCTGATTAAATTTATTTGTGTGCCTATATGTGCTAAATAAAGAAATATAGATGAAGTGATGATAAGTGCTATAAATTTAAGGTTGGTAGGACAGCGATGGAAGTGTCTATTTTTAGTGAGATATTAATGGTGGACTCTCAGATAAAGTAACATTTCAACAGAGACTTAAAAGAGGAGTAAGCCATGTTAAAACATCGGGAAAAAGAGTGTTCCCAGAAAAAAATGCAGACCATGCAAAGGGTTTGCAGTAGGAGTTGTCATGGAATACTAAAGGACAGCAAAGAAGTCAATATGGCTGGAGTACTCCTTGCCAAGAAGGACACAGAATGAGATGAAGTCAGAAAAGAAGACCAGGGAAAGATCACACAGGGCCTTGATGGCCATGGTAAGGACCGAGTGAGATAAAAAACCATCAGAGGATTTTGAAAACAGAGGTAATATGATCTGGCAAACTATTGTAAAAGAAAAATTACTCTGGTTCCTGTGTAGAAACAGGCTTTTTGGGATATGGATAGAATCAGGAAACCAGTTAGCCTATTTTCGCCTGGGTGGAGATGGTGAGGAGTGGCTGAGTTTTAGACATATTTCACATTAGGGCATTTAGGACTGAGATAGAATATGGGATATTTCCATCAGGTAACTGGCTGAGTTGCATTTACTGAGATGAAACTGACTTCTGGAGGAGTAGATTTTAGAAGAATCCAGTTTTTGATGTGTTACACTTGAGATGAGTACTTAGCATTTACTAAGTACAGACATCAAGTCAAAAATTGAATAGGTGAGTCTGTCACAGTTCAAGATTGAGTTTAGGGCTTCACATATCAAATTGGGACTCACTAGGCAGTAGATGCTTTGTAAAGCACTGAGATGATGAAAACACATAGATAGGTAAGAAGTGAGACTGAGCTCTAGGATCCCCCATATTTGATGTTTGAGAAGTTTATATGAATCCACTGAAAGAGTGAAGAGTAGTGAGATGTGAGGAGAACTAAGAGGCTAAAAAGAAAATGTTTCCAGAAGGAAAGATGAACAGCATCAGAGTTCCCAAGTAAGAAGTAGAGGCCACTGGGTTTGGAACAAACAGGCTATTAGAGATATTATTAAGAGAAGGTCCCTTTGAGTGGTAGAGACAAAGCTTCATTGTAGTGGGTTAATGGAACCCAGAGATACAGAGAAAACTATAGACACAATTTCAAGGTATTTTTCTGAAAGAACAGCAGTAGAAATGATATGAGAGCTGAGGGAGAATGTTAGAGGTAAAAAAGTTTGTTTTTTTGTGAGAATATTTCAGATAAAGATTATGACTTTTAAACTTAAATCCAAAATTTCTCAAACCACATAAATTTTTCTTCACCATAAAAACCTGTCCATCAATACAGCTAGCACCTGTGAGTAACTACTGGGGAACTGGAAAACTGGCTATGAGCCCTGATGGCTGCCTCTCTTTCAATATGCAATTCATTTTAATCATTCATTCATGCAATCAAGTTTTTATTGGACACTCATGACAGAAATTGTACTAGGCAGTGAGGATAAAGAATTAAAAAAAAAAAAACCCAACATAGTTCACAATAGCCAAACTATGGAAAGAGCCAAGAAGTCCATCAAGAGATGACCAGATAAAGATGAGATACACACACACACACACACACACACACACACACACACACACACACAGTGGAATACTACTCAGTCATTGGAAAGGATGGAACATTGATGTAGATGGAACTGGAGGATATTATGCTGAATGAAGTAAGCCAATCAGAGAAAGACAATTATCATATGGTTTCACTCATATGTGGAATATAAGAAAGAGTGCAGAGGGGAAAGGAGGGAAAACTGAATGGGAAGTCATCAGAGAGGGAGACAAATCGTGAGAGACTCTTAACTATAGGAATGAACTGAGGGTTGCTGGAGGGGAGATGGGTGGAGGGATGGGGTAATTGGGTGATGATCTTTAAGGAGCATGTGATGTGATGAGAACTAGGTGTTATATGCAACTGATGAATTACTGAACTCTACATCTGAAACAAATGATGTATTACAGGTTGGCTAATTGTTTTTAAATACAATAAATAAAAAAGACTGATATTTGATTAAAAAATACAGACAGGGTCCTTGTCTTCATTGAATTTCTAGTCTAGTTGAAAAAATGACACTAAACAAGAGCAAAACCAGTTAGGATAGAAAAACTCAGGGGCTTATGTGGGACCATCCCACACCAAGAGATGGAAGTGGGGCTGCCTGTCATGCAACATCCTTCTAAGTAGGCCTAAAAAATTAGTCTATACTAGCCAGATAAAACAGAGAATGCAATGAGATAATTTTCAGCAGTGAAGGAAAGAACTTGTGGGAGGGAAAGAAAGCTGTACATCCTGGGGAAACTAAAGGAAGTCTCCTGTACCACGAATAAAAAGATCGAAGAGCCAGAGCAAGATGGGGGTTAAGAAAAGTCAGGTGCACAATCCTGAAAAGCTTTAATAGCCACATTAAGCATTTAGAGTGGTATTTAATGCATTTAATGCTTACCACTCTAAGTAGAAGGCTTAAATAGAGAGATCTATTTAAATACCACTTCCTTAAATACTTTGTTGAATGATAGATGCACAATACCTTTATTCACAGCATGCCTTTTGAAATATCTATCACAACAACCTGTTATCAATGACATACTATATTTGTTATCTGCTTCTCCAATTAAACTCTAATCTCTAAGAAGTCAGGAATCTGTATATTTTACTTACTACTATATCCCGGGCATTTGGCACCAAGTAAGCACTCAATAAATACACTGAAGTCTGTGTGCATTTATTGAATGGAATAAATTGGAAGAAGGAAGGAAAGAAGAGGAAAGAAGAAGGAAAAATCAAGGATGTTGCCAACCTTTCTGGTTTGAACAACAAGAAAATAAGAATATATCTGTGAAGAAGGAAGTTTTACAAGAAAACTGATGTGAATTTTTAAGATATTGGACTTGAAGGTGCTGTGAGAAAAATGAGGGAGAACTGGGCTGGAATCAGACTTCACAGAGTCTTTAACGTATAAATAAAAATAGCTAGTCATGAAAGCAGATAAGCATTACCCATGGAAAGTACACAGAATGGGAACAGGGGATGACCTAGACCAAATCAGTATCTGAGAAGTGAAATGTCTGGCAAATTGTGGTAATAATTAGAGAGACAAACTAGGAAAATACCATGTTGTGGGAAGATGATGTTTTGGATAGTAGGAAATGTTCAATAGTGACAGATGCTCTGAAACTGTCAAAGTAAAGGATGAAAGTACCCATTGGATTTAGGGACATAAATGTCTTCAGTGACCATTATTGGGAGCAGTTTATGTGGACAGAGATGGATCGCTGCTGTTCAAGCAGTCAGTAAGTAGCAGAGTAGTCAGGTCCTTTAAGGTGGCAATTGTAACAGGAATAGTGGAAGTTCACCAGATGGTGGATTGGTGGGTCAATCAACTGTCTTTTAAGACTGGCAAGAAGAGAACACATGTAAATTCTTTTGGGAAGGAACTTAAGAAAGAGGAAGATGACAAAGGTTCAAAATACTCAATGCCACAAGGCCTTTGACAAGATGGAGGATATGAAGGCTAGAGGACAGGTGAACACAGTTAGACTTACATAAAAAAAGAGGTATATATGCCACAGAAAAAAAGAGGAAAGAGAAAATTTAGTCAATATGCAGGTGGTTTTACTGCTCGAACAGTGGGATTTGAAAGAGTTGATATCTGATGGTTTCTAATTTCTAGGTGAAGTCAATGTAAATATTTGACAACCTCCTTACCTCTTACCTGAACTACTGCAAAAGTCTCCTAAGCCCTCATGCCCCCGCCCCCACGTGTCCCCCTGCAAAGCAGTCCAGACCCTACTGCCACTGAATTGCCTACAGAACTGGTTGTCATTCTTCTACCTTCTTCCTCCTTCCTCTGCTTTCTGTGTGTCTCTAAAAATATACTTACCTTATCACACTATATGTTAACTACCCTTGTTTTGAGGGAGATTGGCTTATTAATTTTACGCTTTTTGGTATCTAGTCAAGTATCTAACACATAATAGTTGCTCAGTAGAGGTTTCTTGAATATATTAACTAACATTGACAAAGTACCACAAAATGAAGCATTTAGTTGATTAATAGGTATTAGCCTACATTCTTACGTTTCTTTAAATCTTGTTCCATATTATATTTATATCTGTCTTTATCATCTAAGAACTGCTTATGAAAGTTACATAGTTATATTTTAATAAATTGGGAAGGTATTTTTCAAAATATCTATTTATGCAGTAAATTATCTAGGTCAACCAAGCCTGTTCAAAAGAGATTTAAGATCATCTGTTACCCAGGGATAACATCGACATCTAGTGGTTATTCATCTGGGTTTTGGCTACATATTTCATTCCCTCAAAGACCAAAGCTAGTTTAAATACTTTTTAAAAGTATTATATAAACATTAGCTCACATATCCCAGGTTCTATTAGTCAGATTCATAAAAATGTATTTGGAGTGTAAGGCATTTAAGGAATTATTTTCTATAAAGAAACACAAAATATGAATTTGGAATGTGGGCTAACTCCCCAAAGTTCCAGTCTGAGGGTCCAATTCATTAGTGGTTACCAAAGTGTTTTCTATAGAAAACACCAGATCTACAAGCCTTAATAAGTATTTCTTATGTAAATAAAGATTCTGTGGTCCAATAAATATTCAAGTTTCCCACACTTTTTCACCCTCTCTCTTTTTTTTCCCAATATCCATAGCATTTAGCACTATTCAGCTTAACTATTTACTTCTTTATTTGTTTATTGTGTGTGGTCCCCATTGGAATGTGAGCTCCATAGGGGCAAGAATGCAAGGATTTTTACAAGTTTTTTTTTTTCCTCAAAGAACTGCAGATGAACATTTTGTAATTGAGTGAAATACATGTGATAGATATTGGATAAAACAAAGTTAAATAAATTACCTACTGTAGGAATTGTCAAGGTCACTAATATGCTAGCGAGCATTACAAATTCCAAAGAGAGACACACAGCATTTCTCAAGTATCCTTCCTCCTGCCTACCTCCACCCACCTGCTTCACACTACAGGATTAATGTTCTACCGAACACATCTTGGCAAAGGCTGATCTGATTCATGGGCCTAAGACTTGAAATTCATTCACATTAAATTCTGTGGTTCCTGCTATATCTTGTGGTACTCATATTTCAAATTAACATACCATATAATACTGAGAATACACTAAACTGAAGAAAAATACAGAGAACAAATTGTACCTTTGATAGCGAGTCAAATAATACAAAGAAGAAATAAAAATCTATTCCAGTGAATGGTCCATGAGTGACTCTATTTAAATGATATTTATCTGAAGCCCATCTCCTTCTGACCTCGAGGATTATAAAAATGGAAGTCTGAACTACATGGGAAATAAATTTCTTTCATGTGGAGAAATAAAGGTTGCATGGAAAAGCATGGCAAAATAATTGCTCGCTTTCATCAGAGGAAACGGGCACAATATGCAAGAAAGGCAAGTCATTTCAACTGCTGCTTATTTAAAGCAGCAAAACCCTGTATGTTAACCTTTAGGGATAAGCTTGCCAAAATATATGCTGGAAGACCATGACCTCTTAGCATCGGAGCTGCATTTTCCTTTAACAAGGCCCTTTCTGTTTTATCCCATTTTTATTTTAGTTGCTGCATTGGGAATAGAGAAGACCCATCCTGAAAACTGATTGCATGGTACTGTCTTCACAGCGTGCTTGCCATCTTTCATGGGGAGAGGAGGTTGTTCGCATAGCCATGCACAGGTCTTTAAATCCTTAGGAACATTGAGAAATGCAACATAAAAACTAAGGTGGCATTATCCATCACAACACAGAACCAGAGCCTACACAGCCAAGTGAAATTGCCTGTCATCTTTTCACATATTGAGCCAGTCACACAGACTTTGCATTACTATTAAAAGCCACTGTATATTTAACAGGCAATTTCTTTAAAATAGAAATAATTTTGAAAAAAGAAAACTACAAAAAAAAAAAAAGCTGCATGAACTTCTGAAATATGTCTGCTCAATTGGCAAGAATTAATCACCATCAGTCTGGGCTTGGTTTCAAAATCTTCCCAGGAATCCTAGAAAACAGATTGACCAAAAACAGTTCTTCTCTTCCTTAGGACTCTCTTCTACTATAATTGGGTGCGTGGCAATATGTTCTCATGGAGAGGACATGCTTTCAAGATTAGATTTCTGGATACCTGTGCTGAAGTTCAAGGTCAGCCACTAACTAGCTGCATGGCCTGCCCAATTCCTGTAACCTCCTTGACCTGTATCCTCATTTATAAAATGGAGATTGTAATTCTGGCCCTATCTTTTTCACAGGGCTGTAAAATAATGGAGATAAAAGTCTCTTTTGAAACTGCAGATACTGACCAAAGTTCTATAATGATGAGAGGTTAGAAAGGAGAGAGAGAGCCTGTTGTGGAGGAGAACATTAGACTGGCTGCACAGGGATTAGGTACAGGGCTTCCTAAACAATAATATGACTGTTGGCCATTTCAAAATCATCTGTGAGCAGTCTCAACAGCTCCTAGAACTTTCCAATAGGAAGCTCATATCCCACCTGGAAAACTCAGTACCTTAAATAAGTAACCAATGCTAATAAATGCTCCTTAAGTTTTTCTCACATCTCTGAATTATTAGCACATCTACCAACAATATTAGAACACTGGTTTAAGGACTATCAAGTATGAAGGTATTCGATAATCTGGTTTCTAACTCAATTAGGTACCTTGGAAAAATGTTTAAAAACAGAATGGTTACAACCTGAGCACATTTCAAGAACAGGGGGAAATGTTCTCTTCTCATGACCTACTCTTCCTTTATTCATATTGCTCTTTTGCAGACAGTCTACAACTCCTTTCTGCCTAACACAGACTCCTTTCCCTTTCACACTAAGCTTGAGTAAAAGAGACATTCCACCCTTCCTCTATTACTGTGCACAGAGATCCGGTTTTCCCTAACTACCCCAGCAATCTTTGTCGGATGGTGCCCCTTGTCCTCTGCTTTCTGCAGCATTTGTGACTACATGGAATCATATTTGTTAGCTTCCAAAGCACTCTCCCTCTAGCCACTTTCACATCTGGCACACTGTCATGAAAGAATTTTCTCTGAGAAGCTCCACGTTGTCTTGAACTTCATGACAATCTGCTCTTCTGTGTGCTGCTGGCAAATGTGCCATGTTCCTGCTACACACTGTCTCCTCCTCACAAAAGCAAACAATTGGTCAAAAGGAAAACCCTTTGCTTGCTGTTTTCTCAATTCTTCTAAGGCCAATAGAGGTCTGGAGTGGGACGAGGTGTGGGCATCCGGGCTGTGGGTGACACTAAGCCACGGGGATCTATGACAAGATTGTTCCTGGTGACCGCTTGTTCTGAGAAAGGACTGCAGCCGATGGAAGTGAGGGAGCTCCCAGCAGACTCAGGATACTCAAGCCACCATCATTTATCTCTACCATCCTCATAATACCATTCAAACTAGGAGCAATATTAATATTTGATTTGGTTACCTGGTGTTTCTTATCTTTCATACAGTATAATTCAAGGCATCCCTTAAAACTCATTGCTACTTTTATTAATAAGCTAAGTAAAAAACAGTGGGCTTGCTCTGAGAAAACAGCTCCCAAACCACAAACTGATTCTAATTTCCCTACTCCCCCAAATACATCCTGCCAAGTCCATTCTATCTATATATTCATTCTGGAGGTCCCTGTTGATACAGAACTAGCTGCAGCCATGACCCTCATGCTTTGACGAAGAATTGAGATAACCTTTCACTTTGTATGGTGTGAGCAAGATGTCAGGGGTGTGATGCATGGAGGGAAGATGTGACTTTACCTGCACTTGAAGCCAAGGTAACAAGTAGAAAAACCATCGGGATGCCTTTCTCAGGTGTGACCACGCCGGCTTTCTGAATTCCCATCAAGAGAGGTGCAGATCAATCTCCGGGGCCCCCAGGTACCTTTCATATAAAAGAATAGAGTTTTTTTTCCTAAAATATAACAGTTGATGTATTAAAAGCTCAGTGAGTTTAGTCACTTTTTATCTTTCCCTTTAAATCTGAATGATTGTACTGAGCTTTTAAGGTCTGTGCCAGCTAACTAGGGCATTTTAGTAATCTATTTTTAATATGTACCAACTTCTGTTCTTTTTAGTTCTGCCTTAAGACATACTTTTATCTTTACTGGTATGCAGAGATCATCAAAAAATATAAGTTCTCTATTACATGACAACTCATAATGAGTCTTAATGAAGCTTGGGAACAGCTGTTTAAAAACTCCCGTTGAATAGCTTCCTAAGCAGCATTCACTTACGATAGCCTTTCTGCTGCAGCACTGCCTGAATCTCAGAACTCACTACAAAGATGAGAAGGATGAGAATACGATCTTCCTCTAGTTTCATTAGGTATTTTATTTTAATCAGAATGCTAATACACTATGATGAATTAGTGCATTATGAACCATCAGCTCAATGCTTTTCACCCTGTTAATTATATTCCCTCATGGAACAGAAAAGAAAGTAAATGTTACTATGCAAATTTTTAAAGAATGCATGTCTTTGGTGAAAATGAGGGTGGGAGAGAGAGCACAGAACAAACTTACTTTTTAATTATATTGGAAACATGTTGCAGCTGCAAAATGTTGAAAACTAAGCTAAGCCCAGATGATTTCAAATAAGATCCATGGTCTGAAATTTAAAAAAAAAATTTAACTTCACTGTGTAGGTTAATATGTGTGAAGAACAACTAAAACAAACTTCCAGTATACCTAATCTCATTCTTTATTTCATTTACACTTGCAAATGAACTCATTGAGTTATCCTAATTTTTCTCCCTCCACGTTGAGAACCTGAGAAGAAAAATTAATAGTCAGGATAGTTGAACTATTTTATTTACTCCCATGGTCCTCATTTTGTCAGAGTCAGTTTTCCTGGATATGTGCATTGGGTTTTTCCTTTTTCTTTTGTTTTGTTTTTTTTTTACTTATCATTTTAACTGATTCATTTTGTATCAGTTACATCTCTAGTTGAGACTATTTTCTCTTGCCTTTAGTAGAGTAGAATGTAATGATCTGCCTGATGCTAAGTACAGGAACAAACTGACACCTAACACAGTGCCATATACAAATATATATATATATAAATATATATATATATATATGTGTGTGTGTGTATGTATGTATATACATATATATATATATATAGTTGATTTACTGAATAAGTCTCATTATCTCTAATCTTTAGAACGTTCAAGTACTTGACATATTTCTTAAACTATCCTTCTGTTTGCTTAAGTCAGTTGTGGAATTTAATTAACCAACCACTCAGGGCTCTGAAGAATTGGCCATGGTGTGCAATCACAATGCTTCTGTGTGCTTGTTAGTCATTTATGAGACAGTTCTGGTAAGAATTTACTGTTCATTTACAGACAGACAACTTCCACTTGTGTTTCTATCATTTTTAATATCTTACCTCACTATCTTTATTCCTAAAAGTTTTCTGGCAACATATTGCAAAATAAGAATGCAGGATCTTTATTTAAAAGATAGATGTTTCATTTTCAAATATGGGACTAACATAGATGTTTTCCTCTTCTCCTTGGAACAATCAGATTAAAACAAATATGAGGACAAGAAACCCAATGTCCACCTTTGATGGAACTAAATGACATTTGTAAGTCAAATGACAATATATGAGTAAAATCTGAAAAATCCGGGGGGAAAAAATCAAAGAGAAGATTAGGAACAATCCATGAGAATACACCCATGGTAGCAGGTCTCAAAGAAAGGCATCAGAGCACTATCTTCCAAAGTAAATTCAACAAGCCTTCGTACGTATAAATGAAAATGGTATCTGTACTAATAGGAGAATACTTCCATATCCAATTTTGGCCTTCTCTCTAGAAGCAGGAAATAGAGGGCTAAATGATAAGCCCCTTCCCATCCCTCCCCACTCCCACACACAAACACACACACACAGGGCCATACTTGAAGAAAGCAAACTGTTTCTGAGGCAAGGTAAAGAAGAGAGATGGGTGGTAAGGGCTTCTTTGCAGTGCTATCTCAGTTTTCTGAAATAAACAAAAGCTAACAAATTCATTATCACATTATTTTGTTTCATTAAAAAGAGCTGTTGTTAGCATGAAACAGGGATTGCTAAACTTTTTCCATAAAGGACCAGATAATATTTTATGCTTTGTGGGCCACATATAGTCTCCGTGACATCCTCCTGCCCCATCGTCCTCCTCCTTCTTCTTCCAATCCATTAAAAATATAACATACTTTCTGGGCGCCTGGGTGGCACATGGGTTAAGTCTCTGCTTTCAGCTCAGGTCATGATCTCAGGGTCCTGGGATCCAGACCCTCATTGGGCTTCCTTCCCTCTCTCTGCCTGCCTCTCTGCCTGCTTGTGATCTCTCTCTCTCTCTGTCAAATAAATAAATAAAATCTTTAAAAATATATATATAACATACTTTATTAGTTCACAAGCTATTCAAAACGAATATGGGCCATATTAGATCTAGACAGCTGATTTGTAGACCTTGGATTAGAACATCGAACTGATATCTCTCTCACTACTCCCACCCGCAAAAAATCATGTAAATAATTGATCTAGAAGGAATTAATGTTACTTAAAGATGAGCAATAAGAGGATCTATAATAGACATTTTCATAAGATTGTACTACCAAAAATTTAAAAAATAAAGGCAGAAAACAGAAGAAAAACTTATACTCAAAACAATAATTTTGCATGGATCAGGTAAAAATATTAGACTGAATTTTGTAAAATTCAAAGTAGTCACTTGTATAAAACAGAATCACAGCAGAGATACAAAAAACAATTCTAATATAAGCTCTTCAAGAGAAGAAATTTTGTCTTCTTTTATACTTCTCTATCACTAACCCTAAGAATACTGCCTAGCATCTATTAAGTGCTTCATATATATATTTGATTGACAACTAAAGAGAAAAAATATAGAAGCTTGCACAATTTAGAAAAGACACTGAACAAAAACTATGCTTATCACAAAAATGAAGGCTACTTTGAGAGCAGCAGAAAAGATGTTAGCTGTAAAACCCAGTAAAAGACACAGAAGAGGCAGGGCACCTGGGTGGCTCAGTGGGTTAAAGCCTCTGCCTTCGGCTCAGGTCATGATCTCAGGGTCCTGGGATCGAGGCCCGCATCGGGCTCTCTCTGTTCAGCGGGGAGCCTGTTTCCTCTGCTCTCTCTGCCTACTTGTGATCTCCCTCTCTGTCAAATAAATAAATAAAATCTAAAAAAAAAAAAGAAAAAAGAAAAAGAAAGGGGTGCCTGGGTGGCTCAGTTGGTTAAGCCACTGCCTTCGGCTCAGGTCATGATCCTGGAGACCCGGGATCGAGTCCCACATCAGGCTTCCTGCTCGGTGGGAGGCCTGCTTCTCCCTCTCTCACTCCCCCTGCTTGTGCTCCCTCTCTGGCTGTGTTTCTCTCTGTCAAATAAATAAAGTCTTTAAAAAAAAATACACAGAAGAGGCAAAGGATTAAGAAAATAATAAAAAGGAAAATAAAAAAATGATACATGTGGAGAAAAAGCAAAAAATATATAATATTTGAATAGAGTCCCTAAATAAAATATGTTAAATGGCAAAATGAACAATTATATAAAAATAAAATCCAGGTAATTTTCCTGAAAGAAAAGGAGATTTAAATGTATGGGTTCAAAGAGTGCATGCACCCTGTCAAAGTAAAAATAAACAAACAAGCAAATAAATAAATAATACAGCAATATCTTAAGATTCATAGATTTGTTATAAATAAATAATTATTTAGGCATTCAAACTAAAAGATTAAGTCAGTTAGGGTCAGAAAAAAAGTAAGACTAATCCTTTATGACATAATTCAATGCCAAAATCCAGTAGAGCAAGTCAGGAGATAGGCAGAGTGTGATCCAATAATTTAATCCTCATTCCAACTGTTTTTCAACTATATAGGTTATAGGCAAATGAAAGGAATGTACAATACCTTAGAGAATAGTTCTCTAGATGACTTCTTGAAGAAACTTTTAGAGCAGGAACATCAGCCCACTACAGCTGGAGTGAAGAAACAACGGCAAAAGGACTGATGGTAAGCACCAAATGTGTTTAGATACAAGTCTAAGACTAGAGCAAATGAGTGATTATTATTATAGAAGAGAATTAAATATTATAAATTAAGTTTTGGGTAATGTTATAATTGATAAAATCTGGAAAAGGAGAAAGAAGGTAGAAGCTGGTTTAAATATACTGATCATATAGCTAGATACAAAGCTATGAGACACGCATACAAAAATATTCAGTGCTGCATTATTTGTAATGCAAAATATTAACAGCAATGAGCATCAGTTGAAAACTGGCTGAAAGCATATCTATAAAAGAGAATACTGTACCCATTAAAAGAATGGAGTGACTTTATATACTGATAAACAATTTCAGAGACATATGCTAAGTTAAACAAAAACAAGCTGCAGACTAGTATGTAGAGAATGCTACCATAGATGATGATAGATAGATGATAGATAGATAGATCAATGATGGATGATGATAGATGATAGATTAGATAGATGATAGATAGATGATAGGTAGATGATAGATAATAGATAGATGATAGAGTCTCTAGAAAATTACAATGCAAATCATGTCAATGGCATAATTAGCCTATAACAGAAACTGCCCTAGTAGGGGAAGTATGGGCAATTAGAGTATAGGAATAAGAGAAAGTTTTTCAGTGCACACATTTAGATGTCTTTCGAAATTTGCAATAAATATGCATGGATTATCTAGTAAAAAATGCACTAAATAATCAATAATGTTGCATGTTTGGGCCTGCCTCAGATTAGGTGGACTAGAAGGTGACAAGGTAACCCAGAAGTCCTTCCTGAATATAATAAGGTTCAAGGAGTCCAGTTTGGATAAAATTGCATACTGGGGAGGAAGGGAATATGCACATGTCCACATTAGGACAACATGAAAAAGGTCAAGTAAATTCATCAGACAAACATAAGGCAAAAACAGAATCCAAAGGGACATAGTCAGAGGGTTTTGTATAGGGTTTAGTGGGTAAACTGGCCAATTAAGCACTTCATTTCATTCTATACACAAAGCCCAGGTGAGAAACTGAGTGGCTTGAAGATAACCAGGGAAAACCAAAGGTGGGGGGCATCCCTTGATACTAAAATGAGAACTTTTTCTACTTTCACATATTTTCTCCTGGAAAATAACAATGAAAACCCATGCTGGTCAGGCAACCACAACTAATCAAAGACAAATTCATTCCAATTTGTTTGCTCTTTCCTTATACCAAATCTAAGGACACTTTCTCTGTTCTAAGAGGTATCTGGGTACTTCTGGGTCTTAGAAGGGCTATCTCTACTTTCTTGTTTTGATTGCTGCCATACAGTAAATGGTTTTTGCTTTAAGGGATTCTGTGTCAAATATTTAATTTTATTGACTCTATAAAGGTTAGAAGAAAACAGAAAATGGAATTCAGTGCTAAATGCTATAAGTTATCTCAGGAACTCAGACCTAACTGGCCATCTGTTGGAATTGTTGTAGTCATTTGGGCCCACTCCATCTCTAGGGAGCAGTCTGATTCAGTATTTTATGAAGATATGGTA
>PITA01026057.1:0-12444 GCA_004023965.1 Spilogale gracilis
GGGGGAGCCCACACGCCCGGGGGCTGCCCACACGCCCGGCGGCTGCCCACACGCCCGGGGGCGCCCATACGCACGGGGGCACCCATACGCACGGGGGCACCCATACGCACGGGGGATGCTCACGTTCGGGGGCGCCCACACGCACGGGGGCGCCCACACGCTCGGGGGAGCCCACACGCACGGGGAGGCCGCACGCCCGGGGGGACGCTCACGTTCTGGGGAGCCCACACGCTCAGGGGCGCCCACACGCTCGGGGGAGCCCACACACACGGGGGCGCCCACACGCACGGGGGCGCCCACACGCTCGGGGGAACGCTCACGTTCGGGGGCGCCCACACATTCGGGGGAGCCCACACGCACGGGGGAGCCCACACGTACGGGGGAGCCCACACGTACGGGGGCGCCCACACGCTCGGGGGCAATGTCAAGCATTTTATGGAGGTAGACCCTGGCATGACACACAAGTAAAAACTGATTACTCTGATAAATTTACCCAGCAAACTATCAGAGGCACTCTAAGGTGCCTACCCCAATACCTAACCCGTACATGGCAAATAAATATTGGAAGAGTAAATTCATGAATAAAAACACATTTGATTCCCTTTTGTATACCTTGGAGATACTGTTTACACATGAAGAAATCGCGGCAGGGACTGGCTGGTTTCTTGCCAACCCCACATGCCTTCCAAGATAGGGAACAAGAAACACTTTCCTACGCCCATGGGTCATCTGTATATGGTTTTTCACAGGGCAATGCCACTCCCCCATACCTGGCCTAATCATCGGATTTGGTTTTACAAACCTTTCCCTGTCCTTTATAAACTTCCTTTCAACAGCTAGAACATTTATATTCTGGGCAGTTTAGCTGACTCTGTTAATAATTCTTCACCCATTCATTCATGTATCCATCCATCCATCCATCCATCCATCCATCCATCCATCCATCCATCCACTCATTCCAGGAATCTTTAAGATATTGAATGTACTGCTTCTTTTAGTAACATATTTTATAACATCTGCTTAACTATCTCAGAATGAAAGTCATAGATAATAAAGCCCACGTAAACATATAATTTCAAAGAAATCAATATATGGTCCTGACTGCATTATCAAGAATGAATTCAAAGAAAGTAACTTAAAATAAAATAGTAGTTATTTAAATGTATAAATGCTTAGGCATAAAGAAGCAGTAAGATCCTTGCCTCTACATGCAGAATTGCAGTGAATATTTTACCTACAAATGCAGATTGATAAAAACATGTGGTATTGGTAAGTCAATTATGAAGCATACGCTGTCATCAGTGACATGATTTTATGAGATTGTAAATGACTCTTAGAAACATTCCAAACAAAATAAAGATCTGCCTACTCGGTCTACACAGCAATTATAGTTCTAAATAATTTATGGTATAATAAAAGCACATAATATTTTACATTTATATGTAAAATGGAGTTATGGGTAAATTCGGTTAATCATAATTTATTTTGGGGGGGCGTGTTCTTAACATGAATGTCTGGTGGGACCGTTGGGAAGGCAGTGAGGATACAAAGTAATTCCTTACTACCTGCAACTATTGTGCACAGTGCAAGACATTCAGCCTCCTAAACGCCTAGAGTGCTGCCAATCATTGTGACATCCAAAAGCACCTCTGTAAGGTATCAAAATTCCGTCAGCAAGAACCATTGATTTGGTCATTCTATGAACCTTAAATGAACTTCCACTCTATGCCAGCATCAGATGAACAGATGAATGGGGTGGGTGGGGGGGAGCTAGGAAAACAACTAAAGGCAGCAGAATAGGACATGTATAGTAAATTAACATATGCAAGTGGGTACGTGGTAGGAAGGGGGTGATGCAAACTTTATAAAATCAAGGCCTTAGAGACTAGAGAACAATCAGAGTTTTGGATCCAGATGATTTTAGGCAATTATGATTTCCCCATAGGAGTGCAAGATCCTTAAGACAGATGGAGTGTCTTAAAAACCTTTGCATCGCCTCAGCATCCACATCTAACATGGAGGTGTGAAAAGAACAGAGCAAGAAGAACTGAAACCCAGTCCCATCGTTTTTGTCTGAGCAACCTTAGGAAAGTTGGTTATTTCCGTCTTTGTTTCTCTGTTTCTCTTTCTCCAGATGGTAGACAGAGGTAATGTAGGGAGCACACTAAATATTTGACAGCTCTTTTAATTCCTATTCTCATGGAAAAGAAAGAAAAGCAAGAGTGCTGCTAGTACCACTGGCCATTGGTTGGTCTGGTGGTCTCAAGTTCTTGGTGGTGTCTGGAGATCACCTAGCAGGGTCAGTGTCTTTCTCCTCTCTCTCTCTTTTCTTCCTTCTCTCCTTTCTTCCTTTCTTCCGTTTCCCTCCTCCTCTCTCTCTCTCTTTCCAATTTAAATTACCAAAAACCCTTCAAATGTTGGAGGGAGCCAAAATAGAAAATAGAGATATAAGACAGAATATGGGACTGTATCACTCTGATGACACAGCATAAATCACAAGAGCTTCTATGGTACTGCTTGAGACCACAGCTTGAAGATGGCCCAGGGGCAGCCATCTGGTGGCAATTTTACCTGTCCTCATGTTCATCCACCTTGTATGGAGGTTAATCTCCTATCACTCAAGGGTATATGCATGAGTTTTTCATCATTAGGACCAAAATAGTCCATCTGAAATGTACAGGAGCTATAGATTGCTGAATTAATCAAGACAGAAATTTGGAACACATGGAAGTCTCGTATCTCAGAGCCAACTCAGAGCTATGATGGTGATTCCAATTTTCAGAGGTTCAATCTTCCTAAGGTCGAAAAAGCTCTTTTAAAATATCTCTGCCTAACTATTGATGAACAGAATACCTAAAGGAAACTAATAGTAAGCCTAAACTACTAATCTCTCTCTTTCCTCTATTTCTTTTCTTTTTCTTTTTTTTTCTTCTTTCTTTCTTTCTTTTTTTTTTTTTTTTTTTTTTTTTTTTTTTTTTTTTTTTTTTTTTTTGGTATATATTCTTCCAGTCATGCTATCCCTAGGAATAATAATTGGCAAAGGTAAGTCAGAGGAAAATCCATTCCTGTTTTTTTTTTTAAAGGTTTTATTTATTTATTTGACAGGGAGAATCACAGGTAGGCAGAGAGGCAGACAGAGAGAAAGGGGGAAGCAGGCTCCCCACCGAGCAGAGAGCCCGATGTGGACCTCCATCCCAGGACCCTGAGATCATGACACGAGCCGAAGGCAGAAGCCCAACCCACTGAACCACGCAGGTGTCCCATTCCTGTTTTTATAATCACCTCTGTAGACTGAAAGCTTATTTCCTTTTTTTTTTTTAAAGATTTTATTTATTTATTTGACAGAGAGAAACACAGCTAGAGAGGGAACATAAGCAGGGGGAGTGAGAGAGGAGAAGCAAGCTGCAAGCTTCCTGCCAAGTGGGAAACCCGATGCAGGGCTCAATCTGAGGACTCCGGGATCATGACCTGGACCGAAGGCAGATGCTTAACAACTGAGCCACCCAGGTGCCCCTGAATGCCTATTTCTATTCAAGAACACACTTCCAGAGTTGAGATTCTCCTTAGGCCATTGTAGTTAATTTGATGAAACTGAATAATAATCTTTCTAATTCATGTTCACATATTTTTGATCCCTTTGGGATACAGTTCAACAAACACAATGAACCTAGCTCCTCATTAGAACCATTCAAAGGATTACATGTTGTACTTGACCTGAGTCTAGGGAAATCGTAAAGACATCAAGAAGACACAGAGATTCCTTTATTATTGGGGAAGACAAGTACTGTCTTCGAGTAATCAATACCTGTCCACCTCTAAGGAAAAGACTCTTGCACAGTACATCTGTGGCTGTCGGCCTCTGCAAGACCACTGAGGTGTTTGATCATGCCAAAAACATAAACTTCTTCTAAAACATTCAGGTAGAAGCCTTTGACCTCCCTACGCCTCAGCAATTCAGAGATACTCAATGACCAAAGACAGCTAAAATGAGCAAAATTGTTATGCTCAGTTTACTCAAATTCCTAACAATTTTCTTTAACTTATTTTTATCTGGCTCTAAAAATGTGAAGAATGCATGCTCGTGGACCATACTCTTAGATTTGACATTCACTAAATCCTAACAACATAATAAGCCCCAGACATCTTAAAGCTAGAGATGATCCTGTCCAGTGGGGTCATTATGTATGCTTAAGGACGAATATAACTTACAGTAGAAAGAACACAAGGTTACAGGGCAAAGGCTATTGGATAATAGGAACTAACCAGTTGGTTTTAGTTGCTATCAATCTGCATGTATTCAAAACACGACCAACACCTATGGGCCGGTTTTCTTTAACAAGCAATATGGAATTCCAATCTGGCCACACATCTTGCTTTAGAGAAGCTGCATGAACATGGCTTCTCTTAGCTTAAGATGAGATACAGAAATAACACCCCATTTATGTCCTGTCATTGGTAACTCTGAGACTCACAGTCTGTCTCTCCAACAGGCTGGGATTTTTATTTTTTTAAGTGAATAGCCCATTTTGTGATTTTTGACAGGACAGCACTTTCTGATCATTAAAGAAGCAGGGAAAAGAACTCTCATCTTAAGATTGTGGAGTTAAACGCAGATCATTTTGAGAGAGTCTCTGAAGCCAACACTGTTAATAATATTTTCCAGCTTACAACAACCTATAAAAAGGCACATGTGTGGCAATAAAACAGAACAAGCCGCCATGAAAGGAACATAAAGAGAGACAGACGGACAGTTGTCCAATTTTCACAGAGAGCTCTGGAACATTAAATTTTGAGTGTTCCCTGGCATAGTATATCAGGCTTTCCTCCTGTTGGGATTCGTAGTTGCCCGGACATGACAGGATCTCCACCTGTAGGACAGAGCTAAACAGAGCCATCCACAATGACTTCCTGACAAGGGAACCTACGCTCAGTTCCTCGTGTGGATGAAAACCGATAGCTGCTTCCACGGCAATGGGTGGAAATAAAGAGGTTGTGAATTCCTTTAAATGTCCTTCATTTCTAAAGACTCCCTGAAGCATCCTGGGAAAGAGATAGCAATGGAGGAGTTGTGGGATTATCTGAGGGGTTAAGTTGGCCTCTTCACTCAACACACCGGGAAAGATATTCTCTTAGGGGCCCCAAGATTTGGCCTTGGAATCTGGTGCCCACATTAACAAGCCGTGTTAGGTCTTTACTATTTCTAAGCCTCACAGTCTTTATCTGCAAAATGGGACTGTTGTTAATGGCCTGGCAGCGCTACGAGGAAGCTATTTAAAAAAGATTAAGAATGGCATACATTAAATGCTCGGTAGATTACACACTGGTACTCTATACATGCTAGTTTTTCTTATTACTTATCTTCACTTCCTCTTTTCTTATATGTCTCCAGATTTCTAACCTCCTAGAGAACTCCACAAGGTAAAGATTTAAGTCAGAATACAGACACACATAGAAAATGTTTTCAGGACACTTCTTCCCTGCAAATATTTATTTTCCTTTACATTTGAAATTCTGGAGAGCAGAATTTCTGAAAAATGGCCACATCTTTCACTCAGAATTATGAGTGGTCACAAATGGTCGGACCAATGGTCAAGTGCTCCATGCTGCATACCTGGGTTGGCCAGTGGCACGCACCAAGGAGGTGTGCAAAGGGCCTGAGGAGCAGGAAGAAATCAGGACTGTGACATACACAATCCTTACCTGCCACAGTTGCAAAGGCCTTGGAGATTACCTGAATGTACTCCTTTCTAGTAACAACCTTTCTTTCAAATTCATACACCACCTTTATCCTTAAAAGTTTTGAATACTATTACTATAAAAGACTATTCTTTAAATAAAAATAGTTTATAGTTGATGGGAGAAAAATTCAGAAAGGTTAAATGACCGTAAATGAAACAGTAGGTCAAGGATGTTTTTATATGTGGGAACGTGGGCAGGGTGGCGGGGTGGGCACTTCAGGAAAGAAGGGGTGAATGTACAGAGTTCAGGTTGCGAGCCTGGAGAACAGGCTGACTGGAAAATTGGAAGTGAGTAATATCAGTAACGGTTAAGGAAATTGTTCACACTAGATTTTAAGGTAGAAAGTTCTCGGGCCTTTATAATTCTATGGTGCTGAAAGAACTCTGTTACAGGTGCAAGAGAATTTATTCTTTCTGGCTGGGCTGCAGAATCTGGATGGGTACAGATTATGAAAGCAACATCAGCAAATCCCATAGTCCAATAACACGACCCTCTTTGTGGAGTCATTCCCCAACACGCATTCCAGATTAGCTGACTTTTCCACCCAAGCATGTGTTTTGCTCGTTATTGAGATTTTATAGAATTCAGCTACCTCCCTAAATAACCTCAGTACATGCATAAAACTTGATGTTTAATTTTAGCTAAGAGAAAGTCTGCATTTAACTTTTAAGACCTTACCCTTCTTGCCAGTCTTTCTAAACCTCAGGCTGTAACAAAGACAAGAACAACTCCCTGTTCAAGGGCCAGCTAACAGACCGCATATTAACAGTGACTTCTTTTAATGATTTTCAACTGAGTGGCTTTCATGTACTTTGTCTGTAGTTAGAAATAATAAAATAAGATATTAGCCAGGCTATAAAGTTAGCCAATTTTGATATTTCCAGCCTGAACTTTGGGTACCTCATCCTTTTTCTGCCGCTTCTTCAGCCACTTTTCAACGTATAGTCTCCTCAGCATCCTCTCCCCAAGGCCCTCAGAAAAAACTAATCATTTCTCCTCCCTCTTCTGAACTGTGAAATCTCTCCTTTTAAGGTTGAATCATATAAAATTGCTAATATTGGACCCACTCTGATCTAGAAAAATGGCAACTGCATTATGGTTCAGTTTAGTAGTGGTGGCATCTTGTGCCTTATTTGTAACTCTGAAATGAAAAAAAAAAAAAGGTCTTGTAGGACAGAGCTAAACAGAGCCATCCACAATGACTTCCTGACAAGGGAACCTACGCTCAGTTCCTCGTGTGGATGAAAACCGATAGCTGCTTCCACGGCAATGGGTAGAAATAAAGAGGTTGTGAATTCCTTTAAATGTCCTTCATTTCTAAAGACTCCCTGAAGCATCCTGAGAAAGAGATAGCCACGGAGGAGTTGTGGGATTATCTGAGGGGTTAAGTTGGCCAAGGAACCTTAGATATGATCTAGCCCAGCTCATTCAGGTACAGGCATAGCTACTAAGACTCAGAATGGCATAAGGAATTAGAAGATCAAACAACTCCAGTTAGAGAACAGAGCCACATTACATGAGGGATGACTTGACTCCTGTCCCAGTGCTCATATCTATATGGCATAGGTCAGAAAACTTTCTTATAAAGGGCAAGACAGTAAATATTTTGGGATCTGTGGGCTATCTGGTGTCTAACCCTGTAGCATGAAAGTAGCCATAGGCATTATGTAAACAAATGAGTGTGGCTGTGTTCCCATAAAACTTTATTTATAAAAACAGATGGCAGGCTGGATTTGGCCCACAGGCTGTAGTTTGCCAAGCACTGCTCTATAGAATTCTCACATCTAAAAATATCTGCAAGCAGATGGGTGAGGGATTTGTATACTGAAACTGTGTTAAAGTGTTCATGGATGCTAATTCAGCATAAAGATCTTACTATCCTCTGTATTTTCCTTAAAATAAGTACCCAAAGTAGCCCAAAGTTGCTGGGACCTTGTGGCTACAGCTGCCTAGGAGTTTGCCATCTGCAGGATGACATTGCTCAGGATGGGAATAATACTGCCTGAACTCCTTGGCCCCCTCTACAAAATATACTTGTGATCTGAGGAAAGAAACATATTAGAATGTGCTATCCATCAGGCTAGCTGACCTATGGAATTAGATACAGGCACTCCTGGGTGAAATTTGAATAGCTTTAACACTCATGCAGTCACACTGCTTCACGTGTTAGCTGAAAGTCACTTCATTTTATCATTTGCATGTCGGGCGAACAAGGTTTGAATTGGCACTTGGGTTAGCAAGACATTTTGAATACAGGCACTTTTTCTATTTCTCCTGACAGCCAAGAAACTGTTTTGGCTATATCGACTTTCCATTTGAACTCGAGAAGCAGGGGAGAATGTTATTAAGCAATTTCAAAGACTTTATGGTCACACATTCTGGTCAGAAATCCAAAACACAGAAGGGAAGAACTATGATCAGGTCATACCAGGAAGGAAAACCAGTCAGTATCTATCAGGCATTATTGTAACTGTGATTAAAATCAACATCCCTATAGGAAGGTTCTGTCCATCCTCCTGTCCATCTGTCCGTCCATCCAACCATCTACCCAAACACCCAGACATCTAAACACCCTGTTATTTCCGAAGGCACCACACTGTTTGCTGAAGGATCCCAGTTAGGTGCCTCAAGCTCCCTGCTCCCAGTGAGCTAAAAGCTCAGTGAGATAAAGGTGCTGTTTCACCTTCAGGTGCTAAGCCTGCCAACCTATTTCTCAAAGGCAGGAGAGCTCACTAGCTAACCATCGCTTGTCCTTAAAAAGGCAGAACTTAAAAAAAAAAAAAACCAAAAAACATAATATGGATGCTTTGTAAAAGTCAGTCAATATCAGCTTTGAAGAATTCAGACTACTTTTATTTTATAGAACTTTATACCCAACATTCTAGAGAAGAGCAGAGGTAAGAAACAGCTTAGTACAGAATCAAATGTGAACAAAGACACTCAAAAAAGCTTATGTGATATGAATTAAATAATTATAGATACCATCTATGCCCAGTAGAAGAGTTAGATATTCCAAGAAGACCTCACAACCAAAATTGATGTTAAATCCAGCATCATTATTCGCGATTCTTACAGTATCATCTTCTAATCTACTGTTTGCATTATTTATCAAGCAGTCAATTTCAAGAATGTTGGTCATATCCGCTGATTACTCTTTACATTTACATTTTATGAAATAGAGCAAAATACAATATAGTTTTGAATGGATCAATTTCTAAAAGTACCACTGATCCATTTCAAATGATATTTCCGCAGTAGAACTAAAAGTACAATCCTAGACCCCGAGAAACCAAAACCCAATAAAATGAAAACTCACCTTGGATGTGAACCATCCTGTTTTCTTGGGTCTATTAAGCCAACAACTGAGAGAAAAGAGCAAATTGCGGTGGTACTTACTTGCAGGTGAGGGGGTACTGCATCCACTTGGAGGTGGGTGGCCGTGCAGGCCATGGAGGGGAGGCAGGGACAGTCCTCCGATGACCGGTGGAAAGAGTAATGGGTAGGGTGCAGCTGGGTAGTGAGTCATGTGTCCATTCACTGTGGGGACGGGACATGCGTGGCTACTGGTGGTCATGTTTCAGGCCTCACAGGATGAAAGGTGCTCCGGAGTGGAAACACATCACTTCAGGTCTTGAAGCAAACTGAGAGGGTAAACTCTGGGCCAGGGTCGAGTCTGAACTGTCCTCTGGGCCAAAGGCAAAACAGTTCAACATATAACCTTGCTTCTTCCCAGCATGGTTTCTCCGCTTCTCATTTTGCTGTGTTGATTACAGGAAGGATGCCTTTTTTGCTCAGTTGCTCAGTTTAAGGCTGGGAACTGCTATCACTTTAAAGGTCCAGAGTTGCTAATTCTGTCAGGAAAAAAAAAAAGGTATATATATGTATATATAAATTTCATAAGTCAAAAATATTTTTTTTTCTTTTAAAGATTGTATTTATTTGATAGAGAGAAACACAGCCAGAGAGGGAACACAAGCAGGGGGAGTGAGAGAGGGAGAAGCAGGCTTCCTGCCGAGCAGGGAGCCCGATGTGGGACTCGATCCCTGGTCTCCAGGATCATGACCTGAGCCGAAGGCAGTCGCCCAACCAACTGAGCCATCCAGGCGCCCCAAAAATATTTTCTTATTTATCAAGTTAGATGAAAAATCTCAGGTACTAATCCAGGTCTCCTAATTCCCTGCTGTTTCCTTATATTCAATACCTTTATTTTCTTAAATTCTTGTATTCTAATATAGAATAAAACATACAATTTCAAAGTAGCCCTGACGATCCAATATTAAGTAGTGATGTCCTGCTACTCTGAGGTAATCTTTCTCGATATTCCTCACCCTGCTTACATTTTCTCCACGGCACTTGTTTCTGTGAGAGTGTTTTCATCTGTCTCCCCCATTAGAAAGTACTCCCTAGTAGGGAGTAGAGTTTTTCCTGCTTTGTGAAACGCTATGTTTTAAGCTCCTATAATACCAGGTAGGTATTATAGGCAAACATTAAATGTTTTTTCTTGCTTCTTTTAGAGAAAGTGATTGTTTTATCATTTGTCATAACCTAGGTATTTCCAAGATGTTACATATTTTATATGAACAAATTTGGGACTTCAACCCAACAAGACACCCAATAAGATAACTATAATTGTGGGAGAAAACTGTATCCTAATGAAGGTAAGTAAGAAACACAGCCAAAGATCAGTGAAATATTTTATATGTTTCTTATAGTCAACAGTATACACCTTTCTTGTAAGAACACCATCCTCTGATCCATACAACTGCTTCGTCTAGCTGCTCAATTATCTACCTTTCAATCGAATCCTAACTTACTAGTTTATGCCAGGTGCTGATGTAGGCACTACAGATAGACAGTGTGAAACGATGCTAATGTGGTCCCTGCCCCCCCCCCCCACTGAGTGTCTAGTTTTAACAGCTCCTAATTGAGATCACGTTGCTAGAGAGGGTTAAACTGCTCTGCTCCCACAGCGGACATTCGAGGAATGCTCACAGCCAGGACTCCTGGAGACTGGGAATGGAAGAAGCCTGAAAGCAACTCTCAGGTGAGCTGAATGTAGACTTCCCAGGCTCCTTTTGTCTCCAGTGACCAACATTCCGTGAAAGTCCCCACCTCTGGACTCCACTGAAGGGAAGCCTTGAATGTAAACCCCCATGACACAAAACAAGAATAATATCTCAGGGCCAGCAGAGCGTCACTGTCCAGAGCGTGGTTCTAGAGCGAGAGCACCCAGGTTCAAATCCTGGCCCCGCCCCACGGACAGTCATCTTACTTCTCACTAGAGCAGTTTTTATTATAAAATGGGGTATAATAATAACAGAATTTACTTCAGAGAGCGGTTGTGAGCAGTCAGTGAGGAAATGAGGTACCATGAAGAGAAGCTGAGTGCCTGGTGCGGAGGCCACACCAGGTGAAAATTCGCTATTCACATGCGTTGTCTCATCAAATGACATGCTTCTGAGAGAGAGCTCGCTGGCACAGACAAGAGGCTGTTGGGTCAGGGCAGGGGGAAATCACAGCACTGTCGTCTGAGGAGAATATTAGGACTAAAACTCATCACGGAAGAAGCAAAGGTGCAATCCTGGTACAGCTGAGAACAAAACTCATTAAAGCTTACTGATTTCTCAGTTTGTAAAGTTAGCCAGTTTGATTCCAAATGCTAGGATTTTCTAATCCATAGTAACTTCGTTTGTTAACTGTGTATCAGGCACTTCACTTATGTGCTCTAAGTTATTCTCCTTATTTTCCAGGTGAGAAAACGGTCTCAGTGAGTTTAATGACTTACTTGCAATGTCACAGAGTCAGTCTGTGGCTAAGTCAGAATCTGAACCTAGATCTCGCTGGTTCTATGGTCTCACTGCTTTCCCCTGTACCATGTTGTACCTTTATGTCACGGAGTGCCTGAGGTGTCCTCATCATACCCTATAGGAAAAAGTCCACAAGCTGTTGTGATGGGAGTGGCTGTCCTCACTTAGATGACTTTCTCCCCAGGGCCTTGAGTCCCTGGCCTATTAATATTACCAATGAACGTCATCCACAGTGAGACCATATGGTCCCAGGTTCCCCAGAACTCCGCTGTCCCTTACAAAGGAGACCGCATTCCCTGTTGGTTTACATAACACACTTACCCCCAAAATGATGTCCCTCCCCAAACATCGATGTCCTTTCTACACTTTCAAACCACAACTTGTTTCTCTGATGAAAATAAAGTAAATGGGCTATGAGAAGTGAATGTTTTCCCTGCTTTCTCTTCTAAGAAAAAAAAAATCACACACCATCTAATATATTTAACACTTTCATTTTGTAGTTTGTAGCAAATTAATTAGAAAATAAACAATACCATTTAGTATTTGCTGCATTTCCACTCAATTTGATTTTTAAATCGCACACACAAAACCCAGCGTTGTTAAAAACGGTCTTTTCTATCCCCATTACACACACACCTCATTAACTGGTGAAGCTGACAGTTCAGGAAACCCACCCCCGCAGGGCACGATTCTTAGAGTTTTAAAGCTGTTTGTTTGTTTTTACCAACCAGGGACTATTTCTACTTTCAATAATCTTTCGTTCCTCTTTGCTTTCAAACACAGCAGATTTTCAGCATCCTGTCTGTCTGACTGAAAAGTCTGATATCATGCTGAGGATCTTTAAGAAAAAAAAAGAGAGAGAGAAAAGAAAAGAAAAAAAGAGAGAAAAGAAAGACAA
>PITA01026057.1:12544-23407 GCA_004023965.1 Spilogale gracilis
GAGTTTGGGCTCATTCAGGGTTCCTTTCTTCACAACCTGAAGTGAAGCAAAGCAGAGCAGAGTGGAAGAGGAGAAGGAATTGGGGACCAAGTCAGGTCTTGGATCTATGACCCAGGAGACTGCCTAGGTGTTGGTTTCATCATCTGTGAAAAGGGTCAAGGAAGAGGACCGGATTTTAAATCACTTAGAACCAATACTGAAAATATTTAAGAGAAAATAAAAAAGAGGACTTTTACATAACTGTATGCATAGTTGGTATTGTTCTGCAATAATCTGCCTTTGATAAATAACGGAAAGACAGGAGGTAGGAGAGGTCTACCTACTAACTACTTAGATAAAAGGTGCCCAGGCAGTGACAGCGATCCTGGGAACTGTTAACTTCTCTGACTGCATCTGTGAGATATTATTTTAATAAAACACAGTATGTTTTCTCCCGTTTAATTTGTTCATGTTTTTGTTCCATTAAAAAGGTTTTTAAATTACATTTCAATTTATTGTCACATTTAATTTACCAGAGGTTGTTTCTATATTTATTTTAGCTTAAATTTGCATGTAAGTTTCCAAGCTTATACTTTTAAACATTTAACATTTGTTTTATAAACATGATACTTACATAGGATTGTTTTAAAAAATAGTTCCCTTTAAACCAGTGGTTCTCAAAATGCTGTCTCTACACCAGCTGTCTCACCATCATGTGGAAACTTGTTAGAAACAGATTCTCCAGGCCCGAGAGTGAGTAAATCAGAGCCTGAGGTAGCCCCAGCAAGCTGTATTCTAAGAAGCCCTCTGGATGATTCTGTCACAGCTAACATTTGAGAACCATGGCTCTAGATGTGAGGTTGGCAGATTTCTTCTGTAATAGGCAGGAAAGTAAGTAATTCAGATTGCAGGCTATGCAGTCTCTGTCACAAATACTCCCCTCTGTTTTTGTATCAATTTCTTGTGAGACAAAAGCAACCATAGATAATCCATAAATGAGTGGTCATGGCTGTAATCCAAGAAAACATTATTTACAAAAATAGGCAGCCTGCTGAACCTGGCTCATGGACTGTAGCTTGCTGACCTCGGCTTTAGATTAACAAAGAAAAACAGCAGCCTACTTTCCCCATCCTTTAGCTCCCCATCCTAAAAGCAACTACTCGAAACTATTTTAGTTGGGCTTTTTCCTGTTACTTGTACTTTTAGTCAATGTGCTTAAACTATTTTTTCATAATTAAGTAAGCTTTCCTTTACAACCTGTTGGTTTCTACTAAAATATGATTTAAGTCTCTTTGGCTATTGCTCACACATGTTAAAACCTCTTTTCTCTCTTATTCCCAACACAATGTCATCAGAATTTAAAAGATGAAAATCATTTACATTATATTTACCTAAATATGACTAGGTAAATATTGTTACAGCTGAGCTACAGGATATACTACATTTACAGTTCTTATAAAACATTTTTTGTTTTTCCTGGAGTTAATAATTGCTTTGTTTATATAATTGGATTATTTTCCATCTATGAATAATTCTTCCCCAACTCCCTGAAAAATTTGCCAGACATGTCATATGATATAAGAGTTCCACAAGTGGAGACCTTCCTCTTACCCAAGGGCTGACTATCTGCTTTCCTAGTCTCATGCATAGATGTCAAACCATGATTCTCTGTCATCACTTCTCTCCCTCTCTCTCATTCTCACTTTTTTCCTTTTTTTTTTTTTTTTTTTTTTACCCGTTTCCTGGATCACATGCCTTTCTCTTTCTCGGTGTAATTATTCCTCTGGTAGTTTTTTTCCCCCTAAGATCTTTCTCAGAGGTGGTGTGCAGGATGTAAATTTTTTGAGACTTTGCATGTATTAAAATATTTTTATGCTATTTATGCTCACATTTGTTTGATAGTTTGGGTAGGTATAAAATTATGGATTAAAGTTAACTTTTTAAATTAGAGTTTTGGGGCACCTGGGTGGCTCAGAGGGTTAAGCCTCTGCCTTCAGCTCAGGTCATGATCTCAGAGTCCTGGGATGGAGCCCCACGTTGAGCTCTCTGTTCAGCAGGGAGTCTGCTTCCCCCTCTCTGCCTGCCTCTCTGCCTACCTGTGATCTTTCTCTCTCTATGTGTCAAATAATTAAAATATTTAAAAAAATTAGAGTTTTAACTATGTTACACCACTTTTTCAAGCTTTCTACATTACTTTGGAAATTTCTAAGACTATCTGATTTTAGATCCTTTGTGTATAATATTTTTTCCTTTTTTGCTAGCCTTTATAGTCTTTTCTTTATCCCCTGTGGGTCTTTTTTTCTCCTACATTGTGCTAAGTATTTGGTAGACTTCTTCAATCTGGTAATCTATATTCTTCTGTTAGGGAAAACTTAATTTTATACTTCCTTGATAATATCTTCTGCTCTATATATTATGTTCTCCTCTGGAAATATTAGGTACTGCACCTTCTGAATTGATTATATTTTCCCTCATAGCATAACTTTTTATCCATTTGTTCTATTTTTTGCAAGGTAACCTCACCTTTAACTTCCTATTACTCTACTGAATTTCATATTTATGGTACTTTATTGACATCTAAGAGTTTTCTTGTTTTTTCTTCTTTTTTTTTTTTTAAAGATTTTATTTATTTGACAGAGAAACAGGCAGAGAGGGAACACAAGCAGGGGGAGTGAGAGAAAGAGAAGCAGGCTTCCCGCCGAGCAGGCAGCCCGATGTGGGGCTCGATCCCGGGTCTCCAGGATCATGACCTGAGCTGAAGGCAGTCGCTTAACCAACTGAGCCACCCAGGCGCCCCTTTTCTTTTTTTTACATTCTGGTTTTTATCACAAATAGCTTACCTTTTCTTTTAGGATATTAAGAAGAGTTTTTTTTTTTTTTTAATGTTTTACTTTGCTTTCTATATTGACACACCCCCCCCCTTTTTGGTCTATTGTTTTATTTTCCTTAATATTACATGTATTTCTCAATTGTATTTTTTATCCACTTCCAGGCCTACCCATCTGAAAGGAAAAACTTATTGCAAGGTCTGTTTTCATAAGCAAACCTTGTCAAATGGGTGAGTTTCACGAAAAAATGATCTAAGTGGCACATTTCTTTGAGAAACTCCACAAATGTTATATTTATGGACTTTCTATTTGGGGCTTGAAAAGTATCAGAATAAGCTACCCCAAAATGACTGTAGGGATTCAGGATATATTACCCCAAAATATGACTTGGTATATTGATTACTTGAGTTGTAGGAACTTGGAAAATAGTAAAAGTAGGGAGAGGCTTTTTCTAAACTCCCCTTATGTGCCTAAAGACCTATCCACCAAAAGGAACACAATTATAAATCCTCTTCATGGGAGTTTTATCAACCAGCAAAGATGGACTCTTGTCACAGCAGAGGAAACTAGAAGTCAGGTGCACACCCAGACAAATAGTGCCATTCTTAGGGCCCATTTAGCTTTCTTAAAAATTTCTTAACTCTCTGCCTTAGATGCTGCATTCCACTCCTTCCCCTCTCCCTATCAAGATGGTATTTAATTCTGAATTCTAAGCCAACTCAGGGGGTTATTCATTTTTTCTGGATCTCTCCCATATATACATGAGGACTACATGGCAATAAACCTTTGTCATTTTTCCCTCCTTGATCTTTTATTACAGTGATCTCAGCCAAGAACTCAGAAGGATAGAGGAAAAGTGATATTTTTTTTTTTTCTCCCCTATAGGCTCTTTGGTAAATTCACTGAGAAACTCTCTAAGATTCTACCCAGACTGGGGAAAAAAGAAAGCACCTTACTGAAAAGACTTCTAGTAGATGAATGGAACAGTATGGCTCTGGCAGCTCGTGGGTTCACTATTAAATATGGAGCCTTTCACTCCTTCCTCCTGTGTTCAGTCTAACACTGCCTCTCCACTCTACATTTATGCCTGGTGTCCAGAACTCTAACTTCTCTAGTTTAATTTCTTCAAAGAATAGACTTATCTTTCCTACCAGGGTTGGGTTACAGTAATCACCACAATGTAACAAGTGGAGAAGTGATTTAACTACTCCTTGTTCAGAACTCCAATGAATCTTACTATCTCAATCATCATGTCCATCTTTCTGGACATTTGATACTTCTACTTTCTGGGACAGTCCAAAATCCTACAATTTACATCTCTTTGCTTCCCCTTTGCAACTACTTCTTCAGGCACTAAGCATTCTGCTTTTTGCACTTTACTACTTTACTCATCACCGCCCATCTCCTTTTTGTCTTCAAGAAAAGTTATTGTCATTTCCTGTCAGCCATTAGCATCTCTCATGTTTTTCTTAGTTTTAATGGTTTAAATCTTTACATCTTACATTCCTTGCTATCATTTTAATAAAGATTTGGGAGGGGAATAGGGAAAAATGCATATTATTAATCCATTCACTAGAAATTCACTAAATTTTCTTTTATCATATATGGTATTTCATAGTAATTTTTATTGAAATATAATTAACATATGTCATATTAGTTTTAAGGTACAATATATTGATTTGACAATTCTACCCTCAGTGCTTATCATAATAGGTATAGTTACCATCTGTCATCATACATTATTACAGTATTATTGACTATATTACCTATGCTGTCCTTTTCATCCTTGCGACTTATTTATTTTATAACTTGAATTTTATTTTTATTTTATTTTATAATTGGGAGACATCAGATCAAATCTCATGGGAGTTAAGTCCGAATCTTGAGACTCAAATCTTGTGAGACGTCAGTCCAAATCTCGTGGGAGTTCAGTCCCCTTCTTAATCCTCTTTTTCTATGTCACCCCTCCCCCCACCTATTACCCTTCCAGCAATTGCCAGTTTGTTTTCTGTATTTAAGAGCCTGTTTTTTGTTTGTTTGGGCTCAATCTAAAATTGAACAAAAAAGATGATGTTTTGGACCCTGGGTCGCTCAGTTGGTTAAGCGTCTGCCTTCAGCTCAGGTCATGATCCCAGGGTCCTGGGATAGAGTCCTGCATCAGGCTACCTGCTTCGCAGGGAGTCTGCTACTCCCTCTACCTCTTGTGATCTCTCTCGCTTTCTCATTCTTTCTCTTTAAATAAACAAAATATTTTTAAAAAGGGAGGTTTGACTTTCTATTATGGACATGCCACAGGGGCTGTGTGAAAAGCCTCCTACTAATAAATAAAATAAAGATGGGATTTGACCTGCCTTAGCTGTGCACCTACACATGTATTAGATAATTAGCAATGCCATTTAATGCATTGATAACTTATATGTGCTTTCTAGGAGACTCCAAGTTGGAGAGAAGATACTTGAGGAGAGTCTGCCTTGAGACACAGGAACCAAACATTTTAACCTGGTGAGAAGTATTAATTTTATACTACACTGCCTTCAAGTGAAATCCAAGTGACAGAATAGAAAAGATTTCTGTAGAAAACACTGTATTCATTTTCTCCCATTGAAGTTTTATGACACCATGCTGATATGGCTAACATAAAACACAAGCAGAAGTGAACAAAAGATAGATTTTTAAATTTCTCATGAGAGAGCACAGAAAACTCTTCTGTATTTCTTCAGCTCATTTAGAATTTGTTGTGGGGGATATTTTTGCTTCAATAGATACTACATGCACATTGCCTCTTCTTCCGGTTTATTTTAGCTCAAACCTCCCTATTTATTTGAGGCATTGGTTCCAGGTAATGTCACTTAAAATTTCTCAAATGCATTCAGCCAAATACCTGTTTTCAGCAAAAATGCCAAACTCAGCACAAATCCTGTCAGTTTCTTTTGCTGCTGTTCTTGATAGAAAAAGAACATGGCTATAAAGAAGTCAGTTTTGCACACCTCGTAGTTTTGCAGCCTTTCTTATTTCCACCATCTTCATCATGAGTATTACTGATAAAATTATGGTCAACTTAAATCAAGGGGATGATGCAATCAGTAACTTGAACTTAGTCAAAAAGAGAAATGCCTTACCACTTTTTAATTTAGAAACGAAAGAGAAGCACGTCATTAAGAGGGAATAATGCTATCAAAGACTCCCTCAGACCACCAAGTGAGCAGAGTAAAAGCTGAATCACTCTACTGTTTTAGAAGGTCAACTGGCATATTGAACACATATTTTTAAAAACATACACAAAATGTCCCTGCATTCCTTTCTGGGCCATTTTTATATGATTCCATCTGCTAAAGAAATACAAAGCAAAAATATGACTCAGAAAATGATGAGGAAATACACATATACTGGAAAGCATAAAACTCTAAGATTTTAATTTCAGAAATTTGTAGGAGCGGCAATGTATAGATGAATTTTTAGGGAGTCTACACTCAATCAAAGTTGTCACATATGCTAACATTGCCAAACTCACCTTCCAAAGAACCAGCTTTCTCCTAAGGTCCTTTTACACAGATTCCAAAATATAAAGGTATAGAGTATGAATTGGATTAAACATCTGTTACTATCATGGCTTGTTTCTAAGAGAAATGACAGCAGATATCTCCTTATACAATGCTTTCCATGCTTTGCATCATAGAATTCTGCCACAACAGGCATAATGACTGCATTAGGATCTGGTTAAAGGAAAAGGCTGCTATCTGTAGGCTGGTTAGTGGCCTATGAGGTAGCCTAGAAGACATAGCCTGCCCAATGGGAGTCTCTACATTGAATGGTATCCTATTAGTCTTACTATCGATTGGTTTCGAATGTCTAACACACAAAGACAGACACAGGTAAAAAACTGGCATAGAATGAAAACATATACAGAAAAATAAGTTCATGGAAGCCACGAGGCTGGAGAAACCAAGTGAGTGAGAAATAGGAGATAGAGAACACAGAATGAAAACACTGGTAGAAAAAGGGATGAATCAGGTCACAAACAGCCATGACTGTGCCTCTAGGTTACCTTTAGTTTAAGAACAGCATTCTGATTTTTTTGAGGCGCAAGTTTCACCTATTCAACTGTTCTGTATTTTTCATTCTCTTCTACACAACAAACTCCCAAATTGTATCGATAGATCTTAGCTCCTAGAAGAACCTTACCATCCCAGTACTTAACTCTCTCTCTTTGGGAAGGATAAAGTGACCAGTCTTCAGTTGACTATGATAATGACCACTGATGTAATGTCAATCTATGTGTTAAGATTGAGACTGACATAACGTTGTCAGGTAGGATTTGTAAGTATCCATTCATAAATGACATGGTGCTGAAAAAAATCACTAAGGAAAGAGAAACACTTGAAGTTTCTGGAATCTTGCAGCTTGCAATAATATGGAGATCATAAAAACATATAAAGTACACTATGTTACTTTCAGTCTCAGTATGTATGCATATCCATTGATATTTGATAAATTCATCATACATTTATTCTTTTTATAAAAGGAGAATTCATATAGCAAAAGTTAATATCCAAAGTGGTGAATTTGAATAACTAGTGTTTAGTATTCAATAATATTTAAGCATTACCAAATGATTATAGATTTTTGGGGGGTCTATCTACTCTAGAAAGTGAGGTTTCGTTGAAAAGATATTTTTAACAAGTTTATACACTTGCCTTTATCACGTTAAAACGACAAGAGCAAGAATTTTGCAGGCACATTTGGGTTATCCAAATAGGTCACTTAAATGAAACAGTCACAGAGTTTTCACCTTAATGAGGATCAGGGTTTGTCAGAGCTGCTGTAGAACATCTGGGCACTGTACCCTTGCCCAGTGTAGGCCTGCTCAGGTTCTGCCACCATGTTGGTTTCCGTACTCACGTGGACCAGGTTAAAGACATTTTAGTTGTTTCTTGCGATGACAAGCAATGTCTCAAATTATAGTTGCTGCCCAATATCCTGCCGCCCGTGGGAGGTAAGCCATCATTCTCATCAGTTTCTCAGCTGGGACAGATGTTTTGGACTTGATCAACTTTCCCTACTCCCCAGAACCTTCTGGGTGAGGTGAAGACACTCTATTGATCTCTCACCAGCTGCTTCTCCTCAAGAACCAGATCTTATCCCTATGTGTCTAGGTTTTGTGTCTATGTCAATCTGGAATTATCACCACACGGCTCTGATCTGCCTCTGCCTGCGGTTCATACTTCATATTGGGCCTTCTTGCAGAGGGATCAGTGTCCGTTTCGGACATGGGATGTCATACCATTAGCATCTTGGAAAATTAGCTATATGGGCAGACATCTGTCACTGTTCAGGTTTTCTCCTTTCCCACATTCTTTGCATTGTTACATGTACCTCCTGTGGTCAAAAATATCACAGCTGTGTTCAGTGGAATAGAGCTTTCAGTTGATTTTCAAAAGATGGACTGGAAATATGCCTGCCTTTGATCCCCTCAGCTTCCAGTGGCTGGTGAGGGCCTGATGACAGGAGAGGTGGAACAAAGCGTTTAAGTCCATGTATTCATCCATTAACAATTCTTTTGTTTACCACCATGGGCCATTCAAATATGTAGCATCCCGTAGAAAAAAAGTTTAAGAAACACAACATTAGAATTATGATACGTCAGACCAAATAAGCAAAGACTTTTTTTTTCAGGTGTAGAAGAATGCTTAATTTCTTTAAATTAGGTTTGACTGGACTCTAAATTTTTCTAGTACTGATAGAGGGAGGATTCAGTCTGTTGTTAAGATTTTCTCTCAAAAGAAAAAAAAATGATTCTCTCTCTCTTCCAGGGTTACAAAAATGACCTCAAGTCTCATGCAACCAAAACACTGGGAGCGGACTACAAGAAAAAAGACAGATGACACATGTTGGAGCAAATATATAGAATTTGAACACCTCAGTATTGCTGGTGAGAATATAAAATGGTTTGGGTGCTCTGGAAAACAGTTCAACAGTTCCAGAAAGATGGATAGATGGATGGATGGAAGGAAAAAAGGGAGGGAGGGGGGAAGGAAGGAAAAAAGGAAGAAAAAACTTACACAGAGCTACCATATGAGCCAGGAATTCCACCATTGAGTATATAAGGAAAATAAAAACACAGCCAAGCAAAAACCTATACATGAATATTCATAGCAGCATTATTCATAATAGCCAAAAAGTAGAAACCCAAGTGACCACAAATTGATGAATGGATAGCAATATGTGCTATATCTGTACAATGGAATATTATTTAGTCATCAAGAAAAACAAAGTACTGATACACAGTACAACATAGACGAACACTGAAAACATTATACTAAGGGAAAGAAGCCATAAAATCCTTAAAAGGCCTCAGATATGAAAGCTACATATTATAGGATTCCATTTATATGAAATGTCCACAATTTGCAAGTCCCTAGACAGAAACTTGGGGGAAGAAGGAGTAGAGGGTGACTCTTAATGGGTATAAGGTTTCCTTTTTGGGTGATGAAAATATGCTTGAAATAAGTAATGATGACAGTGACCTAATTTTGTGACTGTAACTAAGAACCACTGATTATAAAACTTAAAAGGATGACTCTGGGTGCCTGGGTTGTTCACTTGGTTAAGTGACTGCCTCCAGCTCAGGTCATGATCCTGGAGTCCCTGGATGGAGTCCCACATGGGGCCTCCTGCTCAGCAGGGAGTCTACTTCTCCCTCTGACTTTCTCCCTCTAATGCGCTCTCTCTCTCTCTCTTTCTCTCAAATAAATAAAATAAATAAAATCTTTAAAAAAAGACCCAAAAGGATGAATTTATGTTATGCTAATTATACCTTGATAATTACAAAAGAAAAGAAGTCCATCAACCAATCAATCCCCAATGGAGGTAGACTCTGTCCGCACAGCTTCTCCTGATATATTCCTAAAGTCTGAATACAAATTAGCCTGTATATATGGCTTCCTTGTCCTTGGTGTCCTGGGCATAGGCTCCAGATTTTGCCAGGGCATGACACAACTGTTTTCCCTGGGAAGGCCCACATCTTCAGGGGGCTCTGTTAGGATCAGGCCTGGGTCCTCACTACTCACAGGCTTCATGGACTCCTGCTCTCTACTCCTTTAAGGAACATCTACTCACCTTCTCTCCCTCCTTACCTCTTCTTCATTTTCTTTTTTTTTTTTTAAAGATTTTATTTATTTGACAGAGAGAAACACAGCCAGAGAGAGAACACAAGAAGAGGGAGTGAAAGGGGAGAAGCAGGCTTCCCGCTGAGCAGGGAGCCCGATGTGGGACTCGATTCCAGGTCTCCAGGATCATGACCTGAGCCGAAGGCAGTCGCTTAACCAACTGAGCCACCCAGGTGCCCCTCTTCTTCATTTTCTTAAATTCATAAATATAGGGTTTTTAAAATATTCTTATCTACTTTTATTTTCCTGGAAGGGATTTTGTCAATAAACTTCTATTTGTTCCTTAAAACACCGTCAACATTTTGAAAAAAAAAATGAAAACTAGTTCTACCAAAAGGTATTCCCAAAAGTACATTCTAAGAAAAGTGGAAAGGCAAAAGGATGCAAGGGCACGATGAAAGTTTTACATTTCTGAGTGGGGGCAGATCGTGAAGAAAGTGCGGAGAAGCAGAAATACTGTCGACTTACAGTCCTGCGGGAATGTGAACAGGGCATCGTCTCAATCCATTCCGGCTGCCCTAACAAAGTACCACAGACTGTGTGGCTCATAAACAACAGAAACTTACCTCTCACAGTTCTAGACGTTGGAAGTCTAAGATCAAGGCACCAGGGTAGTCCTGCTCCGGTGAGAGCTCCCATGGTGGGCCCCTGGTCGCTGTGTGCTCACATGTGGAAGGGACAAGTTAGGCACTGGGGTTCTCCTTTACAAGATCACTATGGCCAATCAGAAGGGCTCCACCCTCATGACCTGATTTGCCTCTAAAAGCTTCAGGTCCTAACGCCATTACTCTGGAGTTACAATTTCAACATATAAATTGGCAGGGCATCCAACCATTCAGACCACAGAAGATATAAGAGTTAGGCCGCTGTGGTAGCTGAGCAGCTAAGGT
>PITA01026058.1:0-23304 GCA_004023965.1 Spilogale gracilis
CTAGGGTAATCTAGGGAGGGAAACGAAACAACAGAGACTTTGGACACAGAAACAAACTGAGGGACTTGGAGGGAGGGGGGTGGAGGGATGGGAGAGCCTGGTGGTGGGTACTGGGGACACCTAAAGCGTGGAGCACTGGGTGTGGGGAATGGGGAATGAATCTTGGAACACTGGAAAAAAAAATTTTAGTAACAATAAAGAAAAAATAGATTTATTTTAGAGAGTTCAAGGGGAAATGGAGAGGGAGAAAGAGAATCTCCTGAGGGCAGCGCTTGACACGGCTCGTTCCCACTCTGAAATCATGACCTGAGCCGAAATCAGGAATTGACCGCTTAACTGTGCCACCCAGGCACCCCAGTATCTCACTTTTAATAACGGGCAGATGAGTGATGAGACAGAACAGCAAGGAAATAGAGAATCCAAGAGCACTGTAAACCAAGTAGATCTAACAGACATCTGTTGCATCCAAGAACAGTATCAAACACATTTTACTCAAATGCACATGGGGCATTCTTAAGGATAGACCCTGTTAGGGCATAAAACAATCCTCAGTAAATCCAAGAGATTAAAACCATACAAAGTATGTTCTCTTACCACAATGGAGTTATATTAGAAATGAACAGCAAAAGAAAATTGGGAAATTCATAAATATGTGGGAATTAACACACTGAAATAACCAGTGGGTCACAGAAGGACTCACAAGAAAAATTAGAACATACTTTGGGGTTAATGAAAATGAAAACACAAGATACCAAAATGTATGGAATGCATCCATAACAGTAGTTAGAGAAAAACTTATAACTATAAACCTCTATATTTGTAACTATAAATTATATTAATTGCTGATGGGGATGCAAAATGGTGCAGCCTTAAGAAAATGCAGTTGGACATTTTCTTGCAAAACTGAACATACTCTTCCCATATGGTCCAGCAAATGTGATCCTTGATATTTAGCTAAATGAAAGGAAACATGTCCACACAAAAAGCTGGATATGGGTGCTTACAACAGCTTTACTGATAATTTTTTTTGAAGATTTTATTTATTTGACACAGAGACAGAGATCACAAGTAGGCAGAGAGGCAGGCAGAGAGAGAGGAGGAAGCAGGTTCCCTGCTGAGCAGAGAGCCCGGCGGGCGCTGGCTTCCCAAGATCCTGAGATCATGACCTGAGCTGAAGGCAAAGGTTTTAACCCACTGAGCTACCCAGGCACCCAGCTTTACTGATAATTGACCAAAATTGGAAGCAACCAGGATGTCCTTTGGTACATGAATGGTTAAATTGTGGTACATCCAGATGATGGGATAAAAATAGTTTTTTTTTTTTTTTTGAGAGAATGCACCTGTGCATATCAGTGCTTGCATGTGAGGTGTGGGGAGGGGCAAACGGAGAGGGAGAGAGAGGGACTCTCAAGCTGACTCCATGCTCAATGTGGAGTCCAACGCAGGGCTCGATCTCATGACCCTGAGATCATGACCCGAGCCGAAATCAAGAGTCTGGCTGAGTCACCCAAGTGCCCCCAGACAATGGAATATAATTCATCACTAAAAAGAAATGATCAAGCCACAAAAAGACATGGGGGAAACAAATGTATATTATTAAATGAAAGAAGCCAATCTGAAAAGATTACATGTTATGATTCCAACTACATGACGTTCTGGAAAATCAAAATAGGATGGCAAAATGCTACGAGGCATCACATGTCTATCCGGCTGCAGAATGTACAACACCAAGAGTGAACCCTAAGGAAAACTGTGAACTGGGGTGATGATGTGTCAATATAGGTTCATCAGTTGTAACAAAGATACCACTCTGTGGGGGGATATGGATCATGGGGAAGGTTATACATTTGTAAGGCAGGGCGTCTATGAAAAATCCTTGTATTTTCTTCTCAATTTTGCTATGAATCTAAAAAAAAGTTTTAAGAAAAAAGAGCTCAAATAAATAGTCCAGTTTTTCCCCTTAGGAGACTAGAAAAAGAACAGCAAAGTAAAGCCAAAGTAAGCGAGGAAAGAAAAACAAACTAGGAGAACAGTAGAAAAAACCAGCAGAACCCAAACACTGGTTCTTTGGAAGATTAACGAAATTGACAAACTTCCAGCTCAACTGACTAGGAAAAAAAGATTAAAGTTACTAAAGCCAGGAATGAAAGAAGCGCCCTCTCTACTGAGAAAAAGCAATCCATGATCGAGTCATAGTTTTGCAAAGTAATGATTGTCCTGATAGAAGATAGAATGTGTTACACTTCTTTGTGGTGGTAGATTTCGAACATTGTGCTTTCTCCAAAAAGTGCTTTCCGTGACTTGTTTCATCCTCACTACATTCTTGGAGCTGTGCAGGAGCGTTGTACAAGGGAGGTTGTAATCATGAAGAACACCTCAGTCATGGATCCAGTTCCATGTCCTGGTTTTGACTTTGAACAAGTCACTTATCCTGTTTTTGTAGACGAGGCAGTAAACTGAGTCTCTTAAGCTGAGTCTCTTGAGTAAGATCACCTACCCTTTGAGTTAGCAGGGGGAGGGATTCACAAGGACTAAATGAGATAATCCACATAAAATATTCAGCATGGCCCCAAGGTCGTGGCAAGCATGTGGCAATGGAAATTTATTCAGAAAGGAAGACGGAGTTTTTAGCTAGTAAAAGGTGGAACAGTCAGGAAATCTAACCCCTAGTTGAGTGGCTTCTCTTTAATTTAGATTCCCATCCAACATGTGGCACAGAGAATTCAAATGTAGCAAAAACAGTTGCAGAAAAGAATGCTGAATCTCTTATTTTTCATTTTGCTTAGAACAAGAGAGGGATCATAAGATTATATGAGCTGGTAACTTGCTATAGTGTTTGTTTATAATTTCTTTTATATTTAAAAGGCATCCTGTTATTTATGTTTTTCAGATGGTTGTTAAAATCCAACAATGTCATGCATGGATTAGTCTTCATAATTGTAAACATTTCTTCTAGGATGTTGCTTTTCTCTGCCTGCTCTTTTCCTCCTTTTCTTTTTTTCTTAAAGGGGTTGGAGAGAGAGAGAATCTTAAGCAGGATTCACGCCCAACGTGGAGCCCACTGCAGGGCTCCATCTCACACCCCTGAGATCAAGACCTGAGCAAAAATCAAGAATCAGACACTTAACTGACTCAGCCACCCAGGTGCCCCACCCTCTTTTTTGCTTGTAACTTGCACACTGTCCACTAGATGGCAATATGTCAACATAAAATGTAAATGAAACTGCCCCATTGCATCACCTTTTTTATTTGGTTTAATAGGAAATGATGATTTTCCCGGAAAATTAGCCTGCAAGTAGTGAGTTAGGACTAAATCCATGTTTCCTGTGGTGCAATTAATTAACATCAGTGCTGATGAGTAGGTGCTGGATGAATAAATAGAATAATGTGTCTAGTACTGAGAATGTACCAAACAGAGATAAGGTACTGTGGACACAAAAGTTAAGAACTATCTTTAAAAAAAAAAAAAAAAAAAAGAACTATCTTTGATATGTCTGCTTTCTTCATATTGCCAACTATCTTTCCCCGCACATTGAACTCCGAGGATTAGAGGTCAGTAGTTTTCCCAGAGTCATATAAGGAGAGACAGACGAAGCCAAGATTTGTCAATGGTGGGGGAAGATGATGAGTTTGAATTTAAGATCTTTTGGGTTGGGGCACTTGGGTGGTATAGTGGGTTAAGCGTCTGACTCTTGGTTTCAGCTCAGGGTGTGGTCTCAGGGTTTAAGATGGAGCCCGCCATGTTGGGCTCCGCACTCAGTGCACAGTCTGCTTGAGATTCTGTCTTTCCCTCTGCCCCTCCAGCTCCCACTCAGATAGGTAGATAAATAAATAAATAAATAAAATAAAAAATAAAAATATAAATATAAATAAAATAAATAAAATAAAATAAAAAAAGAAAGAAAAGAAAGAAAGGAAAGAAGGAAGGAAGGAAAAGAGAGAAAAGGAAGGAAGAAAGAAAAGAAAGAAAGAAAGAAAAAAAGGAAGAAAGGAAGGAAAGAGAAAAGGAAGGAAGGAAGAAAGAGAAAGGAAAGAAAGGAAGGAAGGAAGGAAGAAAGAAAAAAAGAAAGAAAGAAAGAAAAAGAGAAAGAAGGGAAAAGAAAGAAAGGAAAGGAAGGAAAGGAAGGAAGGAGGAAAAAAGAAAGGAAGAGAAGGATACTTTGGGTTTCAAGCCAGTGGTCACATCCAAGTACTGGCCTGCCATGGAGCCTGGAATTCCACTTTAGGATTGGGCCAAAAGTATAATAAATTTAAGAGTCATTTCCGCATAGCAGAGTTGAAACCATGACAACACGTGGCCTGTTTGTGGCCAAGCATCTGTTGCAGGACAAGCCTCCAAGTGGCACAGCAAGGGTTAAGGGCACACACCTCGGAGCCTGGCAGACCCAAGTTTAAATCCTGGCCTCCTCCTCCCACCCGAGTGTTCACAGGGAAGATTATTATCCTCATTGGCCCCTTGCAATGACCCCACGAGGGGGATACTATCTGCACTTACACACAAGCAAACTGAGGCTTAAAGAATGTTGGGATTGTCCCAAGGTTGTGGTGCATCTAGTCTATGATGGATCCAAGAGTCCAGTCCGGAGAGTCTGATTTAGGCTTCTATGGCTGCGGACCACATATGTTGCTTCCCAGTCATAGTGCTTAGGACACTGCGTAGTAATCCCTCGTGTGCTTGGGAGTCTCCTTGGATCAGTCAGCGTTCTCCAGAGAAACAGACCCAGCAGGAGAGATCAATGTATCTCTCTCTCTCTAACTCTGTCCATATCTTTATATATCCGTATCTAAACAGTAGGATATATTCCATGAACTAAGTCCTTATGGATGTTCCTGTTCATGTGCACGTGCACACACACACACACACGCACACACACGCACAGATGTATTTCAAGGAACTGGCTTCTAATGCGCTTGGCGGCAGGTGGCCAAGTCCCAAATCCATAGGGCAGCTGGCGGCCAGGGCTCTCTGGCAGGAGCTCATGTTGCAATCTCTAGGCCGGCTTTGTTCAGGAAATGCTCAAGTTTGGCTTTTAAGACCTATTAACTAATTGGATGAAACCCACCCACATTATGGGGGGTGAGAGGAAATTCCTTTTACATAAAGCCAACAGACTGTAGATGTTAATCGCTGGTACAAAATACCTTCAACAGCGACACTGAGAATTGTGTTTGCTTAAATAACAGGTTGCAATAGCCTAGCCAAGTAGACACATTAAACAAACCATCACGCTCCCAACAGTTTTCTCTAAACTCGATGGCAGGAGGGATCCCAGCTTTCTCGTTCACATTTCTGTTCCCAGTGCATAATCTCAGGCCAGAAACCTGATGGCAGGCAATAAACATTTACTGAGTACCCAACTGTCTAGCAGCCCAGATGAGAGTGAACATATGTGTCCTGTGTTCAGCCACAGACCAGGGCTAGGCTGAAGATTTCCAATGTTCTTAAGTCACAGGTGGCTTGCTTTGGAGCCCCCTGGATGGAGCAGCAGGAGATAAGGATAAAGCCACCAATGGGCATGGCCACGGGGCCATGGGTAGTGCTGCTGCCCATAAGGGTCCTTGGAGGACACTGTGTACATACTGTCTGATTTTTGGCTTCTCCTGGCATGTCTTTTCAGCTACTGATGCTTATTTACAACTTCAGTTTTTGGAACAAAGGCAGTTTCCAAGAGCGAAACCTGCCGGGGTTGGGTAGGAGCGGATTTCTTGGGGCTTATATGGCCACTGAAAGACCAGCCCTGCATGCATCCTTCGGAGACTTGGCAGCCCTTTCTGGAAGAGAAACAAAACAAAACAAGACAAAACAGAGAGGTGGGATAACAGACGCCACCCAGATGGTGGAAGCATCTACCAAAAATTAGGCTAAAAATGTACTCCCTTAGGGGGAGCTTTCTTGGTGATCTGCTCAGACAGCCACATCAAAGAGAATGGTATCCCCTCTTCATTGAGTATTTAAGTATACCCGGGACACTTTTTCATCTTTTCCTTCCTCCTCTCTCTGGAATCACATGGTGCTGCTTCTGAGAATCCTGTCTTTTTTTTTTTTAATTTAATTTAATTTTTTCCCAAGATTCATTGTTTATGCCCCACACCCAGTGCTCCATGCAATAGGTTCCCTCAGTACCCACCACCAGGCTCGCCCATCCCCCCACCCCCTCCCCTCCAAGATCCAGTTTGTTTCTGAGTCCAAAGTCTCTCATGTTTCATTTCTCTCCCCGAATTACCCTACTTCCCATTTCACTGTCCTCTATATTACCCCTTATGCACCACAAGTAAGTGAAATCATGTGATACTTGGCTTTCTCTGCTTGGCTTATTTCACTCAGCATAATCTCTTCCAATCCAGTCCATGTTGCTACAACAGTTGGGTATTCATCCTTTCTGATGGAGGTGTAATATTCCGTTGTATATACGACCGTATCTTCTTTATCCATTCATCTGTTGAAGGCCACCTTGGCTCTTTCCACAGTTTGGCGATTGTGGCCATTGCTGCAATGAACATTGGGGTACATATGACCCTTCTTTTCACTACATCTGTATCTTTGGGGTAAATGCCCAGTAGTGCAATTGCAGGGTCATAAGGTAGTTCTATTTTTAATTTTTTAAGGAATCTCCTCACTGTTTTCCAAAGAGGCTGCACCAACTTGCATTCCCACTAACATTGTAAGAGGGTTCCCCTTTCTCCGCAGCCTCTCCAACACTTGTTGTTTCTTGTCCTGTTAATTTTGGCCATTCTGACTGGTGTAAGGTGGTATCTCAGTGTGGTTTTGATTTGAATTTCCCTGATGGCTAGTGATGATGGACATTTTTTTGTGTCTGTTAGTCATTTGTATATCTTCTATGGAGAAGTGCCTCTTCATGTCTCTTGCCCATTTTTTGATGCGTTCATCTTCTTTTTGGGTGTTGAGTTTGAGTAGTTCTTTATAGATCTTGGATATCAGCCCTTTTGTCTGTGATGTCATTTGCAAATATCTTCTCTCATTCCATGGGTTGCCTCTTTGTTTTGCTGACTGTTTCCTTTGCTGTGCAGAAGGTTTTTGTTTTGATGAAGTCCCAAAAGTTCATTTTTGCTCTTGTCTCCTTTGCCTTTGGAGACATGTCTTGAAAGAAGTTGCCGTGGCCGATGTCAAAGAGGTTCCTGCCTATGTTTTCCTTCAGGATCTTAATGGATGAGAATCCTGTCTTTTACCCCCTTCCTTAGACTCATCTACAGAAATAGCCTGGTAACAACTCAGGACTCATCTAGACACCCTAATACCCAGGGCAGACGTGGACTTACAGCAGATGTTCAAAGACCTGTACCGATTTCCAAGATCTAATAAAACAGGAGTGGGGGAGATAGAATACTTGTTATGGGCTGAAATTCACCCCCAATGCCGGACAATGTATGGGTTGTCTGTGGCAAATTTGTATCTTGTAGCCCTAAGCCCCAGTGTGACTGTATTTGGAGATAGGGCTTTTTGGAAGTCCTTACGGTTAAATAAAGTTGTAAGAGTGGGATCCTAATCCAATAGGACGGGTGGGCTTATAAGAACTGGTGAGAGATCTCTCTCTCTATGCACACTCATCAAGAAAAGGCCATGTGAGGACACCGTGAGAAGGTGACCATTTGCAAGCCAAGAAGAGAGTTCTCAGAGACCAAATTGTCTGACACTGATTTTGAGCTTCCAAGCCACCTGGTCCATGGCTTTTTGTTACGGTAGCCCAAGCAGGCTAGTGCAGTGCTGACCATGATGAATTACAATATTTTAAATCTTGTCTCTTGAGGATGCAAAACGAGCCAGAGAAGCTCAGAGAAAGAAAATACTAACTTTCATGAAGTCTTCCAATTTCAGGAATGAAATAGAGCAGATATGATGTATGCCCTATCCAATAAGTGGCTTTATTTTTTAATTTTTTAAATATTTTATTTATTTATTTGAAAGAGAAGGAGAGAGAAAGCAGAAGCAGGGAGGAGGGACCGAGCAGGGAGCCTGATGCGGGACTCCATCCCAGGACCCCGAGATCATGATCCAAGCCAAAGGCAGATGCTTACCCGACTGAGCCACTCAGGTGTCCCCCCGAGGAGCATATAACTTCATTCCTTAATTTCTTTTAGTAAAGTTTTTATAACTTTTTCCAGAGATTTTTATGTATTTATTGTTAGGTTTTAGGTATGTATATATGTATGTATGTATGTATGTATGTATGTATGTGAGTAACTTTGGGGCTCAATCTTGGCTCGAACTCACGGCCTGGAGATCAAGAATTGCATGCTCTCCCAACTGAGCTGCCAGGCACCCTGGTACTTTTTATTTTTTGTTGTTATCATAAATGGTATTTTTTATAACCACATTTCCTAAGTTTGTTTTAAACTTACACACTTCAGTGTGTAAATGTGCAAATACTTTGGGATTTTAATGTAGATAGGCAAATTGCAAATAAAGACATTTGATTCTTCATTTCCAATTTTTATATTATTTATCAAATGATGCCTCACTCTACTGGCTAGGAACTCTGGTATAATGTAAAGATATGGTGATAGCAAAGTATTTTTCCTGATATTAAGGGGAATGCTTTCAACATTTTACCGTTAAATATACTTGCTGTAGGATATTTATTTATTTATTTATTTATTTATTTATTTATTTATTTTTGAAAGATTTTATTTATTTATGTGAGAGAGAGAGTGAGTGAGAGAGAGCATGAGAGGGGAGAAGCTCAGAGGGAGAAGCAGACTCCCCATGGAGCTGGGAGCCTGATGTGGGACTTGATCCTGGGACTCCAGGATTATGACCGGAGCTGAAGGCAGTGGCTTATTGAACTGAGCCACCCAGGCGCCCCTGCTGTTGGATTTTTAGATACTATTCACCAAAATGAGGAAGTTTCTATCTAATCCTAGCTTGCTGAGAGATTTTTTCATGGCTGGGAGATGAATGTTACCAAACATTTTTTTTCTGCATTCATTGTGAAGGCCATTTTGTTTTTTTCTCTCTCTTTTTTTTTTCTTTTTAAAGATTTTATTTATTTATTTGGCAGAGAGAGACACAGTAAGAGACAGAACACAAGCAGGACGAGTGGGAGAGGGAGAAGCAGGCTCCCCAATGAGCAGGGAGCCTGATGTGGGACTTGAACCTGGGACCCTGAGGTCATGACCTGAGCCGAAGGCAGACGCTTAACAACTGAGCCACTCAGGTGCCTCTGATTTTCTCTTTTAATGGTGAATTATATTAAATAATTTTCCAATGTCAAACCAGATTTACATTCATCAGATAAATACAATGTGTTCATTATCCCCCCCCCCTTTTTTTTAAGGAGACTGCATGCCCACTTGGAGCTTGAACCCATGACCCTGAGATCAAGAGTCACATCCCCTACTGACTGAGCCAGCCAGGTGCTCCTTACTATTTTTACATATAGCTGGATTGGGTTTGTGTCCATATTTTAGATGATTTCTTTCATCTCTATTTATGAGTGAGATTGATCTGATATTGTACTTTTTCTCTTTTTTTTTTTTTTGAAATTTGACTTTTTCAAACTGCCCTATTGAATTTTGTTATAAGGATAGGACTACCTTGTAAAGTGAGCTGGCAGGCATTCCCTCCTTCTCCAGATCATTGACTTCTTTGTGTAACATTGGAAATACTGTTTCCTTTAGTGGTTGGTGGTGGCTGGAAGACTGCTTGAGCCTGGTGTTTTCTTTGTGGGAAGGTATCAAGGTTCTACCAACCTTATAAAAGGAGTTCGGGACTGTATCTTTTTCCTTCCTCCGGAACAATTTGTGCAAAATAGACTTATTCCTTGTGTGTTTGATAGAATCTGCTTGTGAAACGCTAAGCATTGACGATAGTGTGTGTGTGTGTGCGCATATGTGTTTTAAGTTCCTGATCCAGTTACTCTTATTGGTATTAGTCTTGTCTATGCTTCTTTAGTTTGTTTAGCTCTTTATATTTTTAAAAGATAATTTCTCCCATTTTGCCCCCCCCCCCTTTTTTTAAAGATTTATTTATTTGCTTTCAGAGAGAGAGAGTGAGCACACGAGTGGGGGGCTCGAGCTCACGACCCTGAGATCACCACCGGAGCCAAAATCAAGAGTCTCCTATTTAACCGACTGTACCACCCAAGTGCCCCCTTTTGCCCAGTTTTGAAAAAGGATCAGACTGAAGCTTTAGAAAGGTCTGTGATCGGGTACAGTCACAGTGACATCAGAAAGCAGACATAGTTCTCCATTTATTTTATTTTATTTTATTTTTTATTTTTAAAGATTTTATTTATTTGACAGAGAGAAACACAGCCAGAGAGGGAACACAAGCAGGGGGAGTGAGAGAGGGAGAAGCAGGCTTCCCGCTGAGCGGGGAGCCCGATGTGGGGCTCGATCCCGGGTCTCCGGGATCATGACCTGAGCCAAAGGCAGTCGCTTAACCAACTGAGCCACCCAGGCGCCCCTATTTCTCCATTTAAACTGTAACATTACATGTGTTTGGGAGGCTGGGACTTCCAGGAATGGCAACAGTATCTTGCTTGGTATGAAGGGCAAGGCTGCCTTCTTGATGCAAGGCCCTATCACTTTTAACCTCATTAGTCTTTTCAAGCCTGGTTCTCTTGTTTGCAAAATGGTGATAGTTCTGCCTGCTTCACAGGGATTTTGAGAGTAAATGATCACCTGTTCCAAGTCTCTGGTAACACACAGCTATGGATTCAGACATAAGAGAACCTGCAGAGAACTTCTGGACCCGGCATTCCTACACATTAGTCGTGGGACCCAACATTGGAAGAGTCTCTAAAATGTCTCAGGAAGACTTTTATATTATAAACGAGTAGGAAAAAAATATTTTCTGGGGATTTCCACTTTCAGCCAGGGTATGGTAGCAAGGACTAGACGCAACCTTCCATAGAAAACAATCAGAAGACTGAATAAGATAGATGAAATCATTTTTTCCCCCAAGCATTGGACAAGAGAAGGTGCATAATTGCAGTGCCTGAGAATGGGGAAATAAATGAAGTGAGCCTTGTAATCTCCCTGGCGTTCTGCCTGGAGGCAATTTCTGACAATGAGATCAGAGAGCAGGAAACTGAACAGAGCTGGGATCAAAGATGATCTAAAGAAGGGAGCCCAGGGTCGGGCGCCTGGGTGACTCAGTGGGTTAAAGCCTCTGTCTGAGTCAGGGTCCTGGGATCAAGCCCCGCATGGGGCTCTCTGCTCAGCAGGGAGCCTGCTTCCCCCTCTCTCTCTGCCTGCTGCCCTGCCTACCTGTGATCTATCTCTCTGTCAAATAAATAAATAATTCTTTTTTTTTTTTTTTTTTTTAAAGAAGGGAGCCCAGGGTGAGCAGGTGATTTGAAGCCTGGTCACCTGGGAAACAGTGCAAGACCTGGGCTGTTTAGCTGGGAGTAGGAAAGGTTCTGGGTAGGGAGAGGGGTGGGGGAGGGTACACGCAGAGTGTGCTCAGAGATTGGAAAGACTATCATGTTGAGCGGGGTGTTTATGTACTGTATGGCTCCTGGAGACAGAATTAGGGTGGTTGGTGAGAGATTAGAGGGAGAGGATTTTGGCTGAGTCCAAGAAAACAGGTTTGACTGGCTGCCTTATCCCACTGGGCGGATGAGGGGACTGAGGACTGGGCTGTTGCCAGAAGTATCCTTGCTGTGGCTATGGGACTGAGCTAAATGACATCCGGGGCCCCTTCTCAAGACTTTTTATGGCTTCATTTTTTTTTTTTTTTTTAGCTTGGACTCTATAAAAGGCAGGTGACACCAGCTGACTGTGTTTTGAAGAATGTTGAGAAAAGTAAGAATCCCTGAAGACCCCACCCCATAAAAACCAAAAAACCAGAAAAGACTATCTAGGGTTTTAAGACAGGAATTTCCCTCACATATCAATTGTATTTCTATTTTTATTTGATTTCTCACCTTTTGTGTGCCTTTCCACACATGTGTTGTATCCATGCTGTTGCAATAAACTATGTGGGTACTGGGTGCTTCCTTGGTACTGCATGGGGCATGGAGCATGTTGGCTGAAGAGGGGTTGTTGCTTTGCCCCTGCTGTGCCCCTGGCAGACATCACTAGTCACCCATGGAGCTCTCAGCTCCCAAGCTCAGCCTTAGCCGCGGAAATTCTCCAGAAACACCGATTCTCCACGATGACCTCCCATTAATCAGAATTAGTACTGACAGCGTCTCACTATTTGCCATCCTGGAGCTGAAGGAGGGCTTACGATTCTCCAAGGCACAGTAACAACTTGTCCTGGGCACAATGTGCGTTTTTGGCCAGCTGCTGGGGACCCTAGCTGTCACCTGTTTTCTGACATCAGAGCTATGTGGGCACAGTGAGCATGCTGGAGATTTGGCTGGGTGCCAAGGGGGACATTTTGGGGGCACTGAATGCTAGGGATGCCTTCTGGATGCTGCAAATGCAAAAGGTCTTGAGCCTATGTGATGTTGATACAGTGTATAGAGTTGCAACCATACAGAGTGGGAGTTGGGACACCCTCGCCTGTCTGAACGCCTCATTTTTGGGTTAGAGCCCCACCTTGTGACCCTTAGTGCCCACGGGGCTCTCTGTGAGCGCTTGGGGGCATTCTTCTTGGCTGAGGATTATCTTCAGCCTGATCTGTGATGTGATAGAAAGAAAAAAAGACGTAAAAGCTCAGCTCCAGGCACACATTCTGTGTCTGCCCCCCACCAGCGAGCGGCTCCCGGTACGTTGCATCCCTTCGCTGGACAGAACTCAGACTTAGGATGTCGGACCCACAGGCGAGCTCCTAAGTGCTTCGTGGTACCCCTCTGAGAGGCCAGACCCTGTCCTGCCTGAGAGACCGTTACATATAATTACTGGCCAGCTGTTGCCTGAAAGATACCGCATTAAGTGCTGGGAAGGATACAGATATTAAACACATTCTTGGGATGCCTGGGTGGCTCAGTGGTTAGGCGTCTGTCTGCAGTTCAGGTCATGATCCTGGGGTCCTGGGATCCAGCCCCGCATCAGACTCCCTGTTCAGCGTGGACTGTGTTTCTCTCTCCCTCTGCCCCTTCCCCCACCCCCACTCACACTCCTTCTCTGACAAATAAATACAATCCTAAAAAAAAAAAGTTTCATTTAGGGATGAAGGGAAGGGGATGTGAAATTGAGTGGGGCCCAGTCGTGGGGCCACATAAATCTTCTCTTCAGCACAGGGTGATGGGGGAAAGGGTGAGAAATCCAAGCAGTCAACAGGAAGGAGCGTCCCAGGGAGATCACTGGCATTGTTAGGCCTTCCAGGGGTTTCTGTGGGTTAATTATTAAACAGGCCTTCTCATTTATGAAGCGGTCTCTTTTGAGTTTGCCAAGAGCGAACTGACTCATTGGGCTTTGGTCAGAGCTTGGTGAAATAGAGATGTGGCATTTCTGGACTCACATACCCCGGTGGTGAGAAGCCGCACCTGTGTGCTGAGTTGGGTGGGCAAGCAACTTCTTCTAGGGGTTGGCAACCTCAATTTTAGGCCCAGATCTGCGATATAGCCTGCTGGATACTTGGGAGGTCTGGCCATCCTCTCAAACTTGGTCTTCCTGGAACCAAACCTGTTGTCCTAGTGCTAGCTGCCCAGCTAGTATTTGGGAGGGACTAAATCGCATCCCTACAAATTCATATGTTGACGTCTTAACCCCCAGCCCCTCAGAATGGGACTGTCTTTGGAGATGGGCCCTTTACGGAGGTGATTAAGTTAGAGCGGGAGCATTATTGTGGGACCTCATCCAATAGGCCTGGTGTCCTTATAAGGAGATTAGGGGGCAGACTCACAGGGAGGGAAGGCGGCCATCTACAAGTTAAAGAGAGAGGCCTCCAGATTTGAGAGGGTTGCTAGCACCTTGATCTTGGACTTCTAGTCCCCAGAACTGTGAGTGAATAATTTTCTGTTTTTAGAGCCCACCAGTCTGGGCTACTTTGTTACTGGGGCCTGAGCACACTCCTAAGCTGACTGTCTTCATCCCATCTCAGACCAGTTACTTGACCCTTTGGGTTCCTTTGCAACAATCACCAAGATTTCTTCTCCACTCTTGCTGTTGTCTCCTTGCTGGTGCCCCTGCTGGAGGCGGCCCTGAACCTCACGCTGTCTGTAACCCCACTCCCTCACGTCCGCAGTCGCCCCGGCCACACAGACCCCAGAGCAAAGGAGGCACGTGACCGAAGCTGGATTTTAGGATAATTACCATCCCAACGCTTTGGCTCCGTGTTCAGAGACTTGCCCTCTATCATCTGGCTTTTCTAGATTCTGGTTCTCCACAAACAAAACCAAACAACACTCCCACCCTTCTCGGAATCTAAATGACCTTGGCAATGTTTCAGCATAAAATTCACATCTGATGTAGCACAGATGTCCTTACTCATGTCTCTGCCTCTTGAGGAGTCACACGTGCTTGCCTGCTCTGCGGGGCGGTGACCCTGCCAGTCATACCGCAAAGCCAGGACTCTTATGAGGTAGGCTACGGAGTCGGGCAAGAATGGGCAGCCTGGGTTCAAGTCCGCCACCTTCTGGCTACGTGGCCTCTTGCCAAGCTAGGGGAACACTGCTGGGAGAATGTGGGGGTCCAAGACCCAGCAACAGTGAGGGGATCCCAGTATCCCCACCCCAGCCAAAGCAGAAGACTTTATACAGACCTGTGATGACCTCCAGAGAAATAAAATGTCGGGTGTCTCCCCAGCTGGCTTGGATGGACTGACCCCTCAGGACCGAACATCGATGGAGAGTGGCAGCCTCAACACGAAGTGGCTTATCAGACAGGCTGCTCTGGGCAGAACTCACACCCAGACTGCCATACACCTTCCACTCCAGGCTAGCCATACCAGACACACGGCGTTCGGTCACTCCCGGACCAGATGGGTGCACCTGCCCAGCACCTCCCTGGGCCACCCGCATGGGGAAGGGACTGGCTGGGCTGACTTACCGCCCCTGGCTGGCAGTCTGTCACCTCGTCCTACCCATACCAGATGCTTAGGTGTGTTTCCTGAGATTCCAGCTGGGCTGTGAAAACCACCTTGTTAATTTGTAGGGTTGACAGTGAAAGGCACGAACTAAGAATTGTGTGCACTTCTGAGCCTGCCATGCAGCCAGACTTCAGGCCATGTGCTCTCGTGTCCCCGGATCTGTTTAGCCGAGGACAGCCATAAGCTGCCCCGTCCAGATTCTGACCCCCACACTCACCTGAGAAGAGTGAGCTTTCTAACTGAAATACAAGTGAACGAAAAATACGAACAAGTAAAGAAAATGCATGGATGCCTGAACACGGACTGTGAAGGCCCGCTAGAAGGGCTCACAGCTGCTCCGGGTACAGCTGGTGAAAGAGAATGAGCTGGGCCCACATGTTTCCCTCTTGAGGAACGGCTGAGATTGAGCTAATTGGGAAAACCAAGGAGCAGAGTGATATGCACAGCATAAAACTGCATTTTTAATTGCAGAATTAAAAAAACTAGTGAGACTCTTCCATTTATGTGCATGTCGATTTGTAGGAATACAGCAAAGTGTGAGCAAAGGCTCATACCAAACTGTTAACCTTAATTAGATTAGAAGCAGGGACTGTAGGCAGTGTGGGGAAGATTAGTACATTTTTCCCATAAATCTGTATATTACTCTTCTTGTTATATATTGAGTCCAGTTATAACTTTTAAAAAAAGATTTTATTTATTTATTTGATAGAGAGAGGGAACACAAGCAGGGGGAGTGGGAGAGGGAGAAGCAGGCTTCCCATTGGAGCAGGGACCCTTATGCAGGGCTCGATTCCAGGACCCTGGGATCATGACCGGAGCCAAAGGCAGCCGCTTAAAGATTGAACCCCCAGGCACCCCCAGTTATAACTGTTTTTTTTTTTAAAGATTTTATTTATTTGACAGAGAGAAACACAGCCAGAGAGGGAACACAAGCAGGGGGAGTGAGAGAGGGAGAAGCAGGCTTCCTGCCTAGCAGGGAGCCTGATGTGGGACTCGATCCCGGGTCTCTGGGATCATGACCTGAGCCGAAGGCAGTTGCTTAACCAACTGAGCCACCCAGGCGCCCCATAACTGTTTTTTTAAAAAATATTTTATTTATTTATTCTAGAGAGAGAGCATATGCATGAGTGGGAGGAGGAGCAGAGAGAGAGAAGCAGAGAGAGAATCTCAAGCAGACTCTGGGCTGAGTGTGGAGCCCCATGCGGGACTCGATTTCACGACCCTGAGATCATGACCAGAGCTGAAATCAAGAGTCAGATGCTCAACTGACTGATCCACCCAGCACCCCCAGTTGTAACTTTTATAATAAAAAGCCCAATAAAATAAAGAATAAGAAGGACTCTGCTTAGACACCACCTCCTCCAGGAAGCCTACTCTGATGCTCTCAGGCTCTCTCTTGGCTCCCAAGCACTTCCTGTGTACCTCTATGACTATAAATCTTGCACTGAATTGCAATAATGAGTTTACCTTTGTGTCTCTATTGAGTGGGAGCTCCTTAAGGTCAGGATCCATGTCTTATTAATTTCCATACCCCCAGCACCCGACACATGGCCAGCACACAGTAGGTGCTCAGGCCATGGATGGTGAATGCCCAGGCTCTGGACTGAATTGTATCTTCACCAAATTCATATTCAAATTCGTTAGTCCAAGACGAGGTGCTGCACCCTGTGAAAGGCAGAAGGAAAGTTCTCTTGGCTGTGTGTGGAGGCTCTTTCTCAGCGCTGCGGTTTTCCCGTAAATGACAGACCCGACGTCTCTGCGCCTCCCTGGCCATCCGTCCCTGGATTCAGAGCACACTTGGGAAAATCAGGGAAGGTCCTTTTTCCTTCCCCGTCCTTCTGCTTCATGCTGAGCTTCAGGCAGTGGCTTACCTGGTTCAGATTTTCAGGACCATGAACTTTTGCTGTTCGTGAGACCAAGTGTATTTAGTGTGAATTGGGGAATGGGCGTGAGGGTGGAGGGAAGGTGGCGAGGGTGTGGATGATATTTGGGTACATGTTTTACCTGCTTCAGACTGTGTACACATCTCTCGCGCGTGTCTTGCTCGGGGAAGTCTGGTGATACCCAGAGCTATGCCAGGGATAGCTGCTAACACCTGCTTGAAAATTAACCCTTTGTCTTCCTCGTTGATGCTTGAAAGGGAATCCTCAAACTCTCAGAAGGGCAAGAGCAAACATTCTACCACTTTGCTCTGAAAATGTAAATTGCTTGTGAGATTGAAGGTCCTCTGGATACAATCATAGGACCAGATGACCTTCTGGGCCATGACGTTCTACGCCCCATCTGAGGCTTGAACAACCCTCCATACTTCTTATTTGCAGCCATGAAAATGTAAAAAAAGAAAAATACAGAGCCATTTTAAAGAAGAAACGCCCAATTGTTTTCGCATAGAAAGTTTTTTAAAGCGTCGTTTAGAATCAAGTCCACTCTTGGGATATTTTTAGTCTCTTGCGAATGTTCTAGATCGCTGACTCAGTAAGCCCAAGCTTTTAAAAATGCGTGTTTTTAAACTCCACAATGTGACATTGTCTGAGCTCCTTGCCATTTCAGTCTGACCCTACAGTCTGAGTCTGCCTTGGTTTCCTAGGGGGGCTGTTCTCAGACTTTCTGAGCACCCGACACCCTCTCCCAGCCAACTCAAATCTGATGATCGGGCAAGTTCCTCACATAGCACAGAGAAAAGGGGACCAGGAGTAGCATGTGAAGAACAGAAAGTTCCTGTGTTCACGGCAGTGAGCGCGAAAGCATTCCTTTGCCAGTGGAGGTTCATAGCCTCACTTTGCAGAAGGGGAAATGAGAGCCGGGGTGGGGGCACACGCCCGAGGTCTCACCCCAGCCTCCTTCAGCCACGTCAAGCATGGCAGTCGGCTCGGCTCACCTCTATTCAGGGTGGCTTCTAACTGGGCACCTTCCTGTGGTCCAGGTTACTTTGGTCATGGCAGTAGGATTGGTTTGCCGGATGCTGGGTGGATGCTTTAGGAGTTGGTAAGCAGGAGTGTCACTCAGGAATACCAAAGCCGAGGCACACTGCACTAATGAACATGTTGCAGCGACCTTTGATGGGCCATTTAATAAATGTATGTATTATATGTATATGATATGCACACACGCACCCCTGCGCGCACACACACGTACACACACATGCACACTCCTCACACGCACATCCACACCCACACACATGCACACACATATATACAGCTGCACACACATGTACACACATGCACACAGACACACATATGCATACCCACACACATATACACGTATGCACACACACAATACACGCATACATATATACATGCACACACACATAAACACACACCTGCACACGCACACACACACACATGAACATGCATATACATATGCACACACCACATACATATATACATACACACATGCAACATACATGTACACATAGGCACATAAATAGGTACACCCTTATATACACATGCACACACAGACACACATGCATACACAAACATACACTACATATACACAGTTGACCCTTGACCAATGTGGGTTTGAACCACCTGGGTCTACTTCTAGGCAGATGCTTAAAAATCAATACAGCACTGTAAACATATTTTCTCTTCTTTATGATTTTCTTTTTCTTAAAATTAATTTAAAAAAATTAAAAAAAAATTTTGACAGAGACACAGCTACAGAGGAAACACAAGCAGGGGGAGTGGGAGAGGGAGAAGCAGGCTTCCCACTGAGCAGGGAGCCTGATGCAGGGCTTGATCCCGAATCTCTGGGATCATGACCTGAGCCGAAGGCAGATGGTCAACGACTGAGCCACCCAGACGCCCCTTCTTTATGATTTTCTTAATAATGTTTTCTTTCCTCAAGCTTTTATTGTAAGAATACAGTATATAATACATGTATATTATACATGGGCACACCAAATACATGGTAGTTGACTATTTATGTTACTGGGAAGGCTTCCCGTCAATGGCAGGCTATGATTAGTTAAGTTTTGGGGAAGTCAGAAGTTATGCATGGATTGTCAGCAACGTGGGGGGTCCGTGCCTCTGACCCCTGTGTTGCTCAAGGGTCAACTGTGTTTTTAGGGCTATAGAATGTTTATCCTCTAATCAGTATGCAGAGCAGAGGGAATGGTTCCAGTAGTTCCAGGTTAGAGCAACGCAGACCACTTCCCACTCAGGCCGGGTACAGCCAGATGCGACAACATCATCTCCTCTTTGATGAACCCTAAGCAGTGTCCAGTGTGCGGACACTGTAGTAGTTATTGGCACCAGTAGGTTCTCACCAGGGAGGCCCCTCTGAGTCCTGAGAGGGAAAGTCCCTTTGGGATCCCAGGGAGACAGAGTCTGGTCTTATTTATTATATATTTTTTATTTGAGAGGGAGAGAGAGACCTAAGACAGAGTGAGCCGGGGAGGGGCCGAGGGAGGGAGGAGAGAGAATCCTCAAACAGACTTCCTGCTGAGTGCAGGGCCCTACATGGGGCTTGATCTCAAGACCTGAGCAGAAGTTCATAGTTGAAAACTTACCCCTCTGAGCCACCCAGTGTCCCCAGAGTCTGTTTTTAAAAGAAGAACCTTAGATCTCATGATTTCTAGCTCCAAGAAGGGAGAATGCTAGGGCAAGGAAACAGCCTGACTTAGAGAAACGTTGGCAAAGATTTTACAAAGGAGACCCATCACCTTGTCTTTCCCAGTCTCTAACCCTCACCCTTCACATTGTAACAGCCCACATCCCGAGAAAACAGAAGAGAGGGCTTCAGTTCAGTGTTCTGTCTGTTCTGGCTCTTCCAGGAACTATGAAGTCTGTTGTTCTCAAAGAGGGGTCCCAAGAGCACCAGCATTCCTGGGAAATTGCCAGAAAGGCAGATTCTGGTATCCCGCCTGAGTCCTAGGGAATAAACAGCTCTGGGATGAAGGCCTGGCAGTCCGTGTTTTAACAAATGGTCTAGTACTTTGAGACTCAGTGCTCTGAATAACCACAAATGAAGCCATAATCCCAAATTCCTGGAGTCTTCCTTTCGCTTCTGTAATTTAAGTCTGATCTTACGCTTTAAAGAAAGCAGACTGCCTAACTTTTATGTGTTAGACATTGCAAGTAAGTTACTTTCTCCAGAGTCACAAAATACTATTGAAAGGGAAAATGAAGAGTATGATGGTATTCTCAAGCCATCCAGTAGAGTCAAGGGTTATTTGGATTTGGAGAAGCTTAGGGTCTTGACCAGTTTTCTCATCAGAACAAAGAGAAATGGGAAAATGGGACCTATCAGAGAGATAAAAACCTCTCTCTTCCATTTTATTAACTGTCCAGAGAGCCAGAATTGTTGGATCACTGCAAACCTGATTGGGATTTTATGTGTTTTAATGATTCCAATTCTTTAAGATCTAAAACCAGTCCCACTGGGTTCTTGAAGCTGGGGAAACTTTTATGATGCCTTGCTATTAAGGCTTTATGACTTTGACATTTTCCGAAGGCTTCCTGCATGGCAAATATATGCCTTGAGAACAGGAACTCTGTCTGTATTACGGTGATACATTGGAGTGGAATTAGGTCCTTGTTCTTGAGGGCAGTAAGCACTTCCAGATCTGTAAAGTCATTGTTTGCCTGTAACAATCTCTCACATTCGTCGGGCTCTGTGGTTTTCAAAGCTCTTTGACATTCTGTCCTATAGTTTGTCCCCATAAAATACCTCTAGTAGACGGAGTACCTGTGATTAACTTTTGTGATCCTGTTTCCTTAGGTGTGAAATGCAGAAAGTGGCCCCTATAAGGTCACATGACCTACAGCGGGGGTGGGGGGATTGGGGGTGGGAGGTGGGATGGTGGGGGGGTAGAGTGGGAGGTGCCCCTCCCACTACCCTTAAAATCAAAAGGGCCAGTGACACTGGTTTTCCATTAAAAAGATGTGTTAATGTTTTTTATAAAATAGAGAAATATGAAAATGCTGGTGTTGTTAGCAGTCTGTGAATGCAAGATGTCACCAACTTGTCATCATTCAGTACGGGGAACGTTGAAAGGATTAAGTGGTTCTCTGGGGACATCCAGAGAGCTGGGATCAGCCTGAGATCTTGGGACTCTTCACCCTGAACTCTTTCCCCAAACCACACCTGAGGCATGAGGAGGGCTCCATGAAAACAGTGCTTCCCCGTGAACAGCTAACATGGAATGAACATTTATAAGATGGCGGCCACTGTGTTAACAACTTCACCACATCACTCATTTCCTCCTTATGCTGACTCTTGGCTTCCAGGGACTGGCTCTATTTTTATCTCCACCTTACCAACAAAGAAGTTGAGGCACCAAGAAGAGACATGACTGCCTTGGGTCACATGGGGAAGAAGTTGCCATGCTGGGCTTTGTGTGGCTCCAAACCACATGCCCATGCCGCAGGTTGGTAGGAGATGGCACACACCTCACAGCCTCAAACCCCACTGATAAACTCCATCCCCACACAGAGCCCCATCGACGCTCATGCAGCTGGAACCAAAGGTCTCCCTCCAGGCATCCGGGGAAGACATCGTAGATAGGAAAACTGACATGGGTATGTGATTTTCTTCCGTTGGACATGTTTGCTTTAAATATGAAAGGGGAAAAAAGGCTCAGAGACTATAACTCCATTATTACCACTCCTTTTCAGGGCTGGAAACATATATGTATTGAAAATGTCATCATGATGCAGGTGGGAGACCCTGTGGCCCCATCTTACATGATGCTGATTCAAGGAAACGGCGAATATTTGCCTCTGTCCCTGCTGAATAAAAGCAACTCGCAATTAATTCTGATGTTTAGTCCTTCCAGAAGCCATCTAAGCTGGGGGTGGGGGAGGGAAAGACATTCTTTTTTTTAAAAAAAAAACATTTTATTTATTTGACACAGAGAGAGAGAGAGAGATCACAAATAGGCAGAGAGGCAGCAGAGAGAGGGGGAAGCAGGTTCCCCACCGAGCAGAGACCCCAATGCAGGACTCAATCCCAGGACCCTGAGATCATGACCTGAGCCGAAGGCAAAGGCTTAACCCTCTGAGGCACCCAGGCGCCCCAGGAAATGCATTCTTAATGCACAACAAATTACTCAAAAAAATCTCTTCTCTCTCATTGAAACGTTCTCAGTATTTCCCACGTTACTGGTCTCCTGACCTGCTGCAGATCTCCAGCCTTCCCATTCTTGACTCTTCCACACACACCCCATTTGAAAGTTCTGTCCGTCCAAGGCTTATCTCCAAGCAACCCCTCTGCTTCGTATCATCCCCCAAGTACACTGTGGTCTGGGCAGAAACACAAAGCCCGTGACTGTCGCTCCACCTCTGCTCCTCTCTTTGCCTGTTCTGTCTGCGTCCTCTGTTACCAAAGGGACAAGCTGGCAAAGACATCTCTGGAAGAGAAGACAAGGCAGAAAGAGTGCAAAAAACCCTACCAGGTGGAAATTTTGTCCCTGTGGAAGATGCATGAATAAAGAGGACGCTTCACTGTTTTGAAGGCTGGGTCCCCCCTCCCCAGGCTGACTTGGTGGTTTCAGGGTCCTGGGTCAGGCCTGATCAGATGGGGACAGGGCCATGTTCAGGGGAAATGGACACATGGCCAAGGTTGCACTCTCTGCTCTTGGGGGATTGTGCTTTTCATCCTTTTCCCGGAGAAATTATGGTCTAGGTTTCTGAACTACTCACCCAGCTGCAGGAGGGACCTGACTCCTTGACTCTGAGGGCTTTATTCTTGTGCTTCTGTGAATCCTAACCCCCGATCCTTTCTACTCCTGGTAGGACAACGCCATAATTCAGCATCTTGGAAACGTCTCCTCCTGTTTAACTGGCTCAACAATGGCCTGTAAGCTAGCCTGGAAAATCCTCATGGCTGTTTTGTTCTAACAGTCCCAGGACCCTCTATTTCCACTTGCTTCATTTACTTTAAATCTTCCTCCTCCTCTACCTACTCGATTTCACCCAGCCACAGACTTAGTGGTTAATCTGCATGGCGTCTTCTTGTGGCTTATTTTGTTGAACACAAGACTGGATGCAAAAATCTCCACCCTTCGAAGGATCTGACCTTAGAAGCAGCCCAGCTGGGATTCCAGAATGGGGGGAAAAAAAAGAAAAACAGAGACAAAGAAGGTTGTCCAAATGCTTCATAAATCTTTAGTTCCGTTCATTGTCCATTTTTAAGGACTGAAGTGTCCTAATTTATGTAATCTTTTCCCTCAAGGACTTTTCATCAGATAAACAGATAAAAGTTTTCTTCCACCCAGAACTTGTGAATTGAACTGGTTACCGGAAACGTGCAGCCCCACCCTAAAATCCCCTTCCTCTTCGCTGCGCTTCGGGAAGCTGCCAGCAGGTGGAGTCAGCCTGCCTGTTTTCTCCCCCTGCCCTTTAGGCGCGGGAGTGGGTTGC
>PITA01026059.1:0-23080 GCA_004023965.1 Spilogale gracilis
ATGACCTGAGCCGAAGGCAGTCGCTCAACCAACTGAGCCACCCAGGCGTCCCAGAAAAGTTTACTTCTAAGAGTAATTTTTAAATTCTCTCGAAAGTTAGAAATTGTGGGACACCTGGGTGGCTTAGTCATTAAGCATCTGCCTTCAGCTCAGGTCATGATCCTGGAGTCCTGGGATCAAGCCCCAGATCGGGCTCCCTGCTCGACAGGAGGCCTGCTTCTCCCTGTCTCACTCCCCCTGCTTGTGTCCCCTCTTTGGCTGTGTTTCTCTCTGTCAAATAAGTGAAATCTTAAAACAAACAAACAAAAAAGGTTAGAAATTGTCAGCTTGAAATGTTGATGGGCATACATTCAGAAATGACAGAGAAATTTCCATTCACTTTGGGATTTCTTAAGCCAGTGGTCATTAATGAAATGAATTGTGGAATTTTGGTTGTAGCTTGATGAGGATTTTTAAGGTTGAGCTATATATAGCCAGACACCAGATTAATTAAATATAATCTGAGGACTGCATTTATTTTGGTCTTGGCTGTCATTAAATCAATCCTTTGGAGTCTAGCGTTTCAGCGTATTAGTAATGATATTTGTAAATGTATTCATAACTTGTAACCTTCCTCTATAATATTCAGAAACTTTGCCATGCTACAGTCAGTTAAAGTGTTTTCTCTTTAAATAGGGCTCTCTCCTAGTTGTTATAGGGGACAGCACTGGAGGAATAAGAGCCTGTGTTCCTTGTACTCAGCTTTCAGATCATCTGACTGGGTAGTATCAGTAACAAAAATTTCACTGTTTCAGGTCTAAGAATGCCAGTTCCCTTATCTTTTTATTTTTAAAAATACATAAAAAAATAAAATGAATACATGCTCATTGTAGAAAATTGAGGAGAAAAAAAAAAAGAAAGAAAATTGAGGAGAGACACACAGCACACCAACAGAATTTTAAAAAAGTATTCACCTAGAAATAATCATGATGACCTTCTAGTATATCTTCTTCCTGTATTTTGCCTCTTTATCTTGCATGGGTATAATCATACCATAGACCAAACGTTAGGCTTTGCTATTTTCATTAATAGTCGTGAGAAATTTTTTCAAGTTATTTTGATTCTGTGAAAACTGGCTGCATTAGTTAAGTCATTAGCTCAATATACCGTAATTTACTCATTATTGTTATTATAGGATTTTTAGGTTGTATTTCAGTTGTTATCTTGCTATAATTAACACTCTCAGACCCCGATGGGCACAAGAATGTTGTGTGAAGAAGGAACTCCTAATGCAGAATTTTAAGTCTCTGGAATTTCACTTGGCCTGTCTATGACATAATTTTCAGGGTTTTTTTCTTTCTTTTTTTTTCCCCTCAAGTGGGCTCCATGCTGGGCATGGAGCCCAACATGGGGCTTGAACTCATGACCCTGAGATCAAGAGTCAGCTGCTTAACTGACTGAACCACCCAGGAACCCCATGATTTTTTGGTTTAAAAAAAAAGTTTAAAAATCAGAATTTCTCGAATAGTCAGATTGCCCTGTGCAAAGCTTATGACAGTTTATAATCCATGTAGTGTTACTTACTTTTTAAAAGAAATGTTATTAGCAGTTCTTTGATTAGTGAGGGAAGATACATTTTCTTTCTTTTTTTTCTTTACACATGGACCTCATGCATTTTGTTTTGTCATTTTCTCCAACTTTTTATTTTGAAAAATTTCAAACCTGTAGTTAAGAAAGCAACCTTCTCCTGTCTGCTTTCTCTCCCCCTCAATTCCACATGCGCATACGGTTTCTTATTTTTATTGTTTGATGCAAGATCCTGTAAAAATCATGCATTTTTGTCACCACGGCTCTTCAGTATTCTTAATCTAGAGTAGTCCCCCAGCCTGTTTTTGTTTTTCATAACGTGGACAGTTTTTGAATAGCCCAGGCCCGTTGCTGTTTTGCAGGGTCCTTCCATGTGGCTTTGTCCCATGATGAGAGTCAGAGGAAGTGCTTTCGGTGGGAGAACCATATAGGTGATGTGTTCTCAGCACATGTGACATCAGTTTGTTCCACGATTACTGGCATTTTGTTAGATGAGCACCTCTGCTCTCCCCACCGTAGCTTTCCCCCTTGGTGATTAGTAAGCACTCTGGGGATCCTGTTGTGCAAGGATGTCATTCATTCAGCATAAACATTGTCAGAGCAGCACTAGAATTATTGTGAAAAGCTTCATTGGTTCTTGTTTTGTGAATTGTGTGTTCTTACTGATTTTTTTTATGAGTTTATCATTTTTTTTAAATTTTTCCATAACGCAGCCACCCTGTCCCTCCCCTCTGCCACCCCCCCCAGCAACCCTCAGTTTACTGACTTTTAAGTATACCTTTATTATGAGTATTATTTATTTTCACTATTTAGTGAGCCATTAGTTATTGGGTACTAGATCCAGAATCTTCATAAATTTTAAAATTCTAAAATCTTCATAACAACTCTGTGAAAGACCCATATGATTTTCCTCCCTTTATTTCACAGAAGAAGTGGACACCTAAAGAGATTAATTCTGGGTTTTGTTTTTGCAGATATTTTCCCCAGTTTGTTGTGTTACTTCTTCATATAAGTCTGTTTTGCTACATCAAGCTTTACATTTTTCCATAGCAACAGCTATCAGTTTATTCTTTTATAGTTTCTACCTTTGGTGTCTTCCTTAGAAGCATGAAGTATTTACTCCATCAGGAATGAGTTTTGCTCACATGGCACTCGTTGGTAAATCGGGTTGCCAGATTTTGTGTAATGTGTCCCAAATACTGTATGGAATGTCTTAATACTAAAAAATGCTCTGTTGCTTATTTGAAATTCAGCTTTACCTGGTTGTTCTGTATTTTTATTTGCTTCTTCTCTATAGCACTACACAGACATGTGTCTTTTCAGTTTTTGATTTAGTATCTGTGTTCTTCCACTGGAGTGTAAACTCCAGGGAGTCAGAATTTTGTTTTTTTAGTTTTAAAATTGAGGTTTAACGTACATATAGCAAAGTGTGTGTGACATCAATGTACATCTCAGTGAATTATTTAAGAGTGAACATACCCACTGAACACCCATCCAGCACGGCAGAGATCTTTATTCAGTGCCTAAAGTAGTACCTCACATATAGTGGGTGATCAGCACATATTTGTAGGAGTGCATCAGTGTTGTAAAAGTAAGGTTACTTCTGTCCGAATAACTAGCCAGGGGATTTACTAATGATTTATTGTTTGGTTATGAGTCCCTTGAAAAGCATAATTTTTAGTGAACATAAATACCATATTTCTTAGCTGTTACCCTGCTGTGGAACATTTAGGAGGTTTGTTCATGGTTTTGTGTTTTGTTTTTTAAGATTTTGTTTTTATGTAATTTATGTACACAGTGTGGAGCTCAAACCTACCACCCTGAGATCAAGAGTCTAATGCTCTACCAAATGAGCCAGCCAGGCGCCCCTATAGTTTTCTAAATGTATGTATGTACATTTTGATCACCAGACCTCTTCATGCACCCCAAAGAAAACATTAATCCTCATTTCAGATTGTTTTCATAGGCTGGCTTCCTAAAAGAGGAATTGCTGGGTCAAAGGATATGAGTGTCTCTAATGCCCTTCTCATGTAGACAGAACATCCCTGAGAGTCTGTGGACTGTCTGCTGCAGAAGGCACACAGAAGGAACTGACACTGTGGCCCCGTGTTCCCTGCTTCTGAGAAAAGTGAGAGTGGGTGGCCAGTGTGTGGCAGCTTCATTGACATCATTCTCCTTGATTGGTAGAGTGACTGACTGCCTCGGGTTGGAATACACTTCCTCTCCTTATATAAGTTCCCAGACTTTGGACAAGTCGGTCGTCGCATTGCAGTTTTCCCCTTTATGCCATGAGGGTCACAGAGGGTGGCATCAGCAATGTGCAGCGCATGGGACGGAGTCTCGGCACCACCTGACTGCCGCTCTGGGGCACGTGGCCCCTGCTGCCCACAGCTCCCCACAGCTCCCCCAGGCCCTGGTCCGGACCAGTCACATGAGCTGACTGGTGCTGGGGGACCTTCACCGGACCCAGGAACACTCGTCAAGTCAGTGAGGGCTGGGGTGTCAGCTTGCAGGACCGGATTCCCACCTTCCCACCATCATATCCACACATCTGTGGGTTAGAACCCCTTGTGGACAGATTGATTTGAGTGTGAGAGCACACCCTCACAGTGTAGGCTGCCCCTGCCTTTCCTTGCTTGTTCACGATACATCCATTTCTGGCCCCTTTGCTGGAAAAATAGATATTGCATTCCCCTTTTCTTGTTCTGGCTGGCTCTTTCCAGGACTGCTTCTGACTATAGAGAACTCTGCAGAGCTCCATGACTGTCGTTTATGCAGCTAGAGTACAAATTATCTTGTGTAGGGGTGCCTGGGTGGCTCAGTTGGTTAAGCGACTGCCTTCGGCTCAGGTCATGATCCCAGAGACCCGGGATCGAGCCCCACATCAGGCTCCCTGCTCAGTGGGAAGCCTGCTTCTCCCTCTCTCACTCCCCCTGCTTGTGTTCCCTCTCTGGCCGTGTTTCTCTCTGTTAAATAAATAAAATCTTAAAAAAAAAAATTATCTTGTGTAAACTACTCTGTGTGTACATTACATTCACCTCCTTGCTGCCAAGAAGAGAAAGTGGGGGTTTCCTCCTCCTGATATTCTCACTCGCCCAGAAAAGAGAATTGGTCGTTCATTCAGCTGATACTTACTACTAAGGGCCTATGCAGGAGAACATTATTCTTAAATCTCTGAACTTCCACTAAATACCCCTAACACCAAAGGACAGCAGATAGGAACACTTAAGGACATTGGGGTGTGGGTGGGGTCTGGGGGGTGGGGTCTGATGGGTGGGGGGTGGGAGTGGGATGGAAGGAGAGAGAAAGGAGGCAGTTGGAATTTCTGCGCAGTCCCGTGTTTTATTTAAACCATTCCCACAAATTTTTAAAATTCCACTCTATAATACATCTCTTTTATTTTAATATTAAAATGTTTTAAATTATCAGATTAATTATTTAACGTTTCCTCCCCGATCTCCAGTAAAGTCCATGCCCTAGGAAGTTCAGCTCTGGTTATTCAGTGGCTTGTTGTGATTGTGGGCGCAGGGCTGTTGGGAAGCCACAGGAAATAGCCATAGTAGATATTGTCTCCTGCAGAAATGTCGCTGGTGATGCGAGATGACTGAAGTAGGCTCCTTGTCTTCCAAGAACTGGCCTGGGTGTGTGTGTGATCGGAGGATAGGCCCAAGGCGCGGATTGTACAGTCCCTGAGTTCCATTCACAGTTGCAGCATTGCCATTTTTCAGCTGGAGTAGATTCAGATATACTCATTTGGAGGAGTTCCTCTTTCGGTAGTGAGACGGGTTTTGCTTGTCACTCCAGTCGGTGAAAGTGGTGCATCCAAGTGAGTCGGAGATGAAATGGGAGATACGGGTCTGCTTCGGCCACGTGACTGTCAGACCTCACGTTGTGGCCGTGGTGAGCCTCCCGCCGGCGGGAGACCGTGCGGGTGCACGCTCATGTGTTCAGTAGCGTGGGCCTCCCATGCAGGCCACCTTCTGCTTCTCGTGTGTGTGAGAAGGGACGCAGTGTGTCCCGACCGGGTGGGAGGCACAGCCATGAGGGATGCCAGGGTGGCCCCTCCAGAAGGCATTTTCAAGGGCCATTTGGACGAACGCAGTTTTCCCTTTTAGTCTCCCCACACACATGCATGCTGTTGCAACTCTCCAGTGTTGGTTGCTTGCCCTGCAGCGAGTGTGGAAAGCACCCCAGCTCCAAGAGAGGTGACATGTGGACCCTCGGTCCAGCAATGACTGTCCCACCCCGAATGCACCCTCCTCCCACTGGGCCACTCGGCTCATACAGTTTCATTAAAATCTTTTAACTCATACAGCAATCACACTCTATTTCCCCCCCTCCCTGTCCTTAAGTAACCCAAACAGCATTTATTCGAGGCGTCCAGGGAACCAAGGACAGGGTGGGCCCCAGCTCTCTCAGGCAGCCGCAGTGAATGACTGCTGCACTCTGGCTTGAGCTGGAGAAAGAACATGCCCCCATCAGTGTGCCTTCCGCCGCATTGCCTATGACTCCCAGGCCGCCTCACACGTTCCCTGGGGAGTGAGTTTGAGGGGAGAGCGTGTGCACGGGGAGGCGGCTGGCTGTGACCTGGGGGGAACATACCACTCAGCGTTCCAGCCAGCCCTCTGAGGATCCTTGTGAAATGTGGCGTGTGAGTCGGTGGGGATAGTTTTCTACCTGCTTTACCAAGAAGCCCTCTCTTGGCCCTTGACTTGACGGTGGCTCAGGGTGGAGTCGGAGATGCCCTTGGCTCTGTGTGGGCCAACTTCTTCCATTTTCATGCCTCTGCTAGCATTGTAACATTCGCTGTCTCTGCTCTCTTTAGTGTATCACTTGAAAGTAAAGCTGGACACTTTGACTCCCGAATCAAGTCCCGAGGGGGAATTAGTTACTGGAAACATGTTCTTTTAATTTTTCTAAATGGTAGTCAGCATGACTGCATTTGTGATTCAGGCCTGTGGACTGTTAACCCCGCCTCTGCCACACCATGCACCCACTCGCTGCGGGACTGGGGCCAGCCCATCCTTAGGAGCAAGCCTGGCTTGTCCCTCCCCTGTGGCCGAAGGCCTCTGACTGCTGCCCCAGCTCGGGGCACCGTCTGTGAGCTTGCTGGAAGAATGTGCTCTGTAGCGCTTTCCACCTTAGTCCCCGGGACGCTGCTATCACACAGTCCTCTTTTTCTTCCTTAAAATCATAACATAATTCTATGCAGAGGGAGGGTAAATAAATTCACTCACGACACAAACATACCTGAGTTCACGTGCTTTAAATTGAAACAGCGGCTTGTGCTAGAGGCATGAGCAGTGGGACCTCAGAGTTATAATTTAAAGGATGCTGGTGTTTTTCTAGGGAAAAGCAAATGCATAGTGTACTTTCTTTCTTTTTTTTTTTTTTTTTTAAGATTTTATTTATTTGACAGAGAGAAACACAGCCAGAGAGGGAACACAAGCAGGGGGAGTGAGAGACGGAGAAGCAGGCTTCCCGCCGAGCAGGGAGCCCGATGTGGGGCTCGATCCCGGGTCTCCGGGATCATGACCTGAGCCGAAGGCAGCCGCTTAACCAACTGAGCCACCCAGGCGCCCCTGTAGTGTACTTTCTATTTATTTATTTTTTAAAGGATTTTATTTTATTTATTTATTTTTTAATTTTAGACAACACATGCACGAGCAAGGAGCAGAGGGGGAAGGAGAAGGAGGGGAGAGACACTCTTAAGCAGACATTGCACTGAGCATGGAGCCTGAGGCGGGACTTGATCTCACAATTCTGAGGTCACCGCCTGAGCCTGATAGACTGAGGTGCCCCAGAGTACTTTTTAAAACTCATGGATGTTACGTTATCAAGCATTCCATGTTCTGTACTGATATATGACTTTCAGAAGTTGTTCTTCAATTTCCTGATTTATGTCGAATATTTTGACATTACAGAAAAACCCTTTAGTCATTGGGAATTTTACAATAAAACATTACAGAACATTCCAAAATACTTTGAAGTATAGTGAGGTCATGACACCTGCCATTCTATTAATTTTTTCTTGTAAATGATTTTATTATTCATTTAAATAGGTAGTTATTTTGTTAGTTTTTCTTCTTTTCTTTATTCGTGTGGATGTTTTTATTTTTTTTAAGATTTTATTTATTCATTCAACAGAGAGAGACATGGCAAGAGAGGGAACATAAGCAGGGGGAGTGGGAGAGGGAGAGAAGCAGGCTTCCTGCCTAACAGGGAGCCCGATTGTGGGGCTTGATCCCAGTACCCTGAGATCATGACCCAAGCCATACTTAATGACTGACCCACCCAGGTAATGTTTTTTGTAAGACTTGATTACATTATCTAACCAGTTGGATTTTGCATCGGACGTCCAAATAGACAAAAAGATCTACATTGGGTGCCTGGGTGGCTCAGTGAGTTAAGCCTCTGCCTTCAGCTCAGGTCATGATCTCAGGATCCTGGGATTGAGGCCTGCCTCTGGCTCTCTGCTCAACAGGGAGCCTGCTTCCTCCTCTCTGCCTGCCTATCTGCCTACTTGTGATCTCTCTGTCAAATAAATAAATAAAATCTTAAAAAAACAAAAAAGATCTACATTACTTACTCCTTGGGATGTAGAAAACAAAATGAATATTTAGAACAACTTAAGAGATACTAGCAACTCGAGGAAGGAGAACTTACAGTGCCAATATCACTTAAGAAAAGAAAATCTGCCTTTTTCTCCTGCTAGCAGGAAAACTTCACAGGTTCTTTAAGTGTTCAGGAGCAGTGAAGAGCTTGCTACCTCTCTGGATCTGGGGAGGTGCCACCTACCAAAAGCACTTACCAGATGGGGAAAACTGCTCTCCCTGGCTGTGTGCTGTTCCCCCCCCTTCCTCTCCCTGTCCTTCTGTCCCTCTTGTTCTCTCTCTCCTTTCTTTCCTTCTCTCGCTTGCTCTCCTGTGTATAGAGAGACTTGCTTGACTCCAGAGAAATGTCACCGAGTCGGCGGCTTCAGTCACTTTTGACAACTTAAGGTGCCCTTGTCAGACGTGGATGCTGTCTGTTCTGACCGGGCAGCCTCCCATAATGGGGAACCAGACTTACATAGAAAACAGAGAGCTGAATGGTCTCCCTAAAACTGGGAAGTCGCTAGGGAAGTGATTGGGTAACACAAAGGGAGAAAAATGATGCAGGCATAGAATGATTGTGTTAAATGCCAGGATGGGATGGAACTTTGAAATCAAAATAACCCTCATCCAGCTGCGTGCTGCCCTTTTGGGGTGTTCAGTAATCCTTAGGGTTTTAGTGTGTCGCCTACAGATGGGACCACCAGTGAAATACATTAGTCATTGGGCACAGCTCAGCAACGTAAAGAGTCAAACTGAGGTTGAAAATGAGACTTAGCTTTAATTACTGACTTCTCCCTCCTTTGGAGAAGTATGTGATTCTTTTTGGATTCTCCTTGTCTGAAGTGTCAGACAAGGCCATTTATAACAAATGCATTTCATTGTTCCCAGGTAACCTATATCTGAAGAGCAGATTTCATTCCTTTTGTTAGGAACTGATCCTCTCTCCACAAAGAGAGAGGGCCAGGAGGCCTGGAGGTGGCAGGCCTGAATGTTAAGTGAGGCCATGCAGGCATTTTCCGAGAAACTTTCCCTTGGTGACAGATCCTGTGTGGGCTGTCCTGGGGGCACACAGACTCCGCTGAGTAGATTTCAGAACGTTCCACATCTGCAGGTGCATTGCAGAGCTGGAGAGTGGAGGAGACAAAAGCAGAGCTTGGGAGAGGGTTCTGGCTCACGGGATGGCATCATGGAGCCATCCTGGGAACACGGAGCGGGCCAGAGTGGTGAAGTGTGTGCCAGGGAACGTCAAAGGGAACAAAAGCAGAGTAGTCAGGGTTTCTTTGGAGCTGCTGCGACTCCCTCACCAGGTTGGGAGAGGCTGCTTTGGGTGTCTGACACCCTCCCTCCCAGGGGTCATGACTCACATCACAGGTGAGATAGCTGAGCCCTGCCTGGCTGATAAGGGTCTGTCATTCTTCTCCAGGTCCTTTCCTGCTCCTTCTCTCTCAGTTTCATTTGGTTAATGAATAAGCTGAGTCCCGAGGTGTAAGTAAATTCCTTTATCAAATGAAAACCGCATCAAAACATCCAGCAGAGACGGTTAATGAAAGTGTAAATGTTGCAGCAGGCCACCCATATCTGGTCGGCTTATAAACAGACTTGAAGCTTTTCACTGTTGAAACCCTTAAATCTGGAAATGTAGCTGTGCTGTCAGGCTTTTTGCAACCGTGGCCATGGGAAGTCGAGAAAAGATGGGGCACGGATGCTTTATCTCACCATAGCACTAATATTGTGGCAGATTTAACGCTTCATGAACAGCTCAGCCAGCTGCCAGGAGTATGCATACGTGGTGTGCATTTTTCCTGGGTGCATATCCTGAGTGTCGCTGGTGAGCACTAGTCCGGATCAGAGAGCCCATTTCACTCTGACTCTGGACCCAGCCTCTCCTCTTGGCCCGCAATTCAGTTACATGGAGGCTCTCTGGTTGGTGAATCGGTTCTGTCCTAAACGTTCTTTTGTTGATTAACCTTTTAGAACACAAAGCGCATTGTCGCACAGAAATGCCATGTTGAATGGTGGGTGTCAGCGAGCCGTGGCGTGTTTCAGACTTCGGGTCAGGGCCCATTTGTGGGTCAGAGCTCCACTCAAGGCTGGTGGACACTAGTAGGAAAAAAGAAGGTAGAAAGGAAAAGAACAGAAGACATCAAAGTGGGTTGCATGTGGAACAGGTGGATGTTGTCTGGTGATGTTCTTGTCCCTTAAAACCCAGGGCACCTGCTATGTTGCCCTTGGAGCCCAAAAGGCTCTCCCCCAGGGGTGCCTTGAATCTGGCCATCTCCACTGTCTAGGTAGCACTGTGACATCAGGCAAGGCACTCGTCTGAGGCTCCCTTTTGTCATATTCAAAGTGGGGCTGTTTTGTGGAGGCAGGATCAGAGCTGAGAGAGCAGGTGTAGAAGAGTGTGATACTAAGATACAGCAGGACGTTAGGATGACATATTAGGGTGAGCACTAATACTTCGCTTTGGGCAGTGTCACCATGCTGTAAACCATGATTATTGTTCACTTGTCCTTCTTTGTGATATGTATGGGCAGACCTTACAGATGCTGTTATGTCATAGCATAACGAAGGCCCTGACTGTTTGGTCTTCCCTTGAGTAGAACGTATTTGGTGTTCTTGACCTTTAGGATCTGCCCTTCAGATCTGCTGTTCTGCAGAATCTGGGAGGTCTTTGATTTTACTTTAAATTATTCCTGTGTAGTTGAGACATCAGTCTTGATTTTTCTCCCAGGAAGTATGAAGAATGGTGTAAATTACTTAGATCTTTATGCCATCAGGTTCACAGGGGACTAGTAAGTAGGGGATTGCTTCCCAGTTCTTATTCTCAGTTGTGCATTTTGTCTTAAATGAAAGGGGGAGGCATTCTCTCTCTTTCTCTCTCCTCTCCTACCCTCTTTGAGCTAACTTGCTTCTAATCTGTTGGAAGTCTGCTCCTGTTGGACCTCATCCTAGAATTCCTCCTTAACTTCTGCACTCACAACACCATCTTTTAAGGAGCTTTTGTCAGCCCTTGAGACCTTCTTTTGTGTGTTTGTTTGGCTTAGGTTTAGAGCAGCTGCTTCGTTGATGTCCTTGAGGGGTAGGTTAAAATAGTCAGAAGCATGGCATCAAAGTCAGGGACGCCTGTAAAAATAGAATTTACTGCCCAACTTGTGGGGTTGTTTTGAGGGGAAGCAGCACGGGGACATGGGTTACACGGCACAGAAAGCCGCTGTCTCTGGCTGGGTCCTCATCAGGAACTGGCTCCGTGGCCCATTCTCCCCCTGTTCTCCCAGTCTCCAGCCCCGGGGGCTCTCAGGAAGACCCCGCCCCCCCCCAGGCAAGAGCCAGCTTTCAGGGATAGCTTCCTACCCCCAGATTCTCTGCCCCCACAACTCTCTTTCCTCAGAAGTGGATCCCACCCTTGTGCTCCAGGCCCCATTTCCTCTCTGGGGCCTCACGCTGCCCCTTACCCTTTTGCCCGCCCATTGACTTCTTCCCAACAGTGTGGAACCTGCTGTTTGAAAAAACTCCCCGGGTCCCAGTTCGCCTTTGCTCCTGGTGTGTCTTTCCTTCTGCGGAGCCAGGGGCACCATGTGACACCTCTCACTGTCGTCTAGCGGTGGTCTCTTACCACTGACCTCCTCTGGCCAAGATCCCTGTAACTTCCATGCCCTGAAGCCTCCAGACTCTCCCCTCCTCTTGCGTGTCACTCAGTACATTGGCCTGTTCCTTCTCCGTGAGTTCCACAGCACCACGCTTTTTAGATCAGTCCCCCCGCCTCCTCATCCTGCGGCTTCCCAGGCACCCAGGCCTGCTCTTCCCCATGTGGTTAGATGTTGGCCTTCCTTGGAGTGCTGCTAGGACTTTTTTTCTTACTCTGGGCCGTCTCCATTCCTATTCCTGTTCTTTCCCCTTCAGGAACAGAGGTCTTATAGGAATGCATGTCAGATCAGGTCCTCCCTCTGACTAAGCAGCCAGCGGTGGCTCGCACCACACGCGGCATGGCCATGGGCCATCTGTGCTTCACCAAGGGCTCCTCCGCGCCCCCTTTCCACGCTCTGACATTTGGTCCTACTTCCTTGGTCAGGGCTATGCTTCCTCACTCGGAGATGGGTCACTTCATGTTCCTTCTGCCTGGAACACAGTCCCCACCCCCAGTACTCTCCCACTTTTCAACCCTCAAGAATGATCCCAGTTTCTTTTCCTTAGGGAATGGGTCCCTGCCTCCAGGGTTTGACCAGCTCCCCAAGGAGCCCCCAGAGCGCCTCTCCATTTCTAACCCTTGGCAGATGTGTGACGCTCTGTACGCCGTCCCTCTCCCTGCGAACAACACAGGGCCTGTGTCTCTGACCCACCCTCACGGCCCTAGTTGCGAGGCTTAGAAGATGGCATGTTTGTTCCTCAATGAATGGATAGATGAATGAATGAACAGATGAGAATTTAATCCATCAGTGTCTGTATTCATAAACTAATGGACGGACAAACAAACGACCGAGTGAGATCTAAGTACCTTTGTTTGTTGTAAAGCAGTTAGCATAGTTCTTACATACAGTAAGTACTCAGTAAATGGCAGCTTTATTTACTTCTCATGGACTTTCCAGCCAGGAACTATGAAAGGAGAACAAATGCACCACAAGGCTGGTTAATGGAAGCAGTGTTCTTTAGTGACATCACTCATTCAACGCTCAGGTGGTTGGCATAGGCCTGGGGGCTATTTAGAGCCTCACTAGCAACCTCTCCCTCACAGTCCCCCTTCTGCTGGTTTGGATTTGTCCTTCCCCCTCCTTCCCTCCTGCCCCTCCTTGTGCTAAAAGCAGCATGCCTAGATTCTGGCCTACCTGGTGCTCGCTGCCGGTCTGTTCGCTTCCTTTTTCTCCTCTCGACCGTGGGCCTCTTCAGGGCGGAGAGCGTCCCATTTCTTCTGCCGTGCCCCAGTGCTCTGCACATTATTGAGCCCCAGTGTTGGTTGAATGAGTGACTCAGATGAACATCTGTGAGTCTGACTGGTGTTGTCAGCGGAATCTGTGAAAATGATTTGACTTACTTTGCCCTCAGTACAGTTTTGAGAAATGATACTTAAAGACTTCTTGATTTTATACTTGTCGAGTATAGTTGATGTCCTGGTCCCGTATTTTCCATTTTCTCTCCGTGCTTTTGCATGGGAAAGGTTTTGCCAAATGGCATGCGCGTTGTACGGGACAGCAGTAGTCTGCGAGCTCTTGTAGACTCAGGTTATGTGAGGCCCCTCCCTTCAGGCTCACCAAGGTGAGGTAACTTCTAGCTCGTGACTCAGTCAACCCCACAATGTCTTCTGTTGGATCAGGCGCAGTTCTTTTTGTCAGAACTATAGGTTTTGTGATTGAATAGCAGTAGCCTCATTAATTAGATACCTACTGTGTGCTGGGTCCTGTGCTAAAAGGTTTGCATGCATGCTCTCCACTTTTCCTAGCAGCCTTATAAAGCAAGTAGATAAGACCATTTTTTGGATAAAGAAACAAGGCCATGGAGGCAGGATTTGAACCTAGGCCTCTGTGGCCCCAGAACCTGTGGTTTTCCCACTTGACTTTGTTGCTTCTCTTTCTTGACGTAGGTGTTAAGTAAGCATCGTCATATCTACGCGTCAGCCTTTATCAACTTCGTAGAGTTTTCGCTGCCACTTCCTTAGCCTTCATTAGAGAACTGGGAGGTGACATGAGGGTGGGAGCAGTGGGCGGAACGAGTGGCCTGTCTTCAATTGTGGAGGTGATATGGATGTGGAGGGAACACGCAGTCATTGGCGTGACCTGCAGGTGCAGCACCAGGGTCACACGCGTGCTCCCTCTTCTCAGCCTGGTCAGCAGGCAGGGCCACCGCCTGCCCTCAGCCGTGAGGAGCCGGGGAGGAGGGCTCCGTGGCGCCCTGCACATCTCGGCAGCATGGCCTCCTGTGTGTCAGCCGCTCTGGGGGAGACCTTGGGGAGGCGGAGATGATGGGGCCATGTGCTTTCTGCCTCTTCCTTCATTATTTCTGTCAGCCCTCACAGGTTGGGAGCATGCTTGGGTGTCTTCATTTTCATTTTTTCAGCATCAGTGCTTTTAAAAAATAATTTGCCTTGGAGCGCCTGGCTGCCTCACTCAGTGGACCTGCGACTCTTGGCCTTGGGATTGTGGGTTCAGTCCTGGGCGTAGAGCTTATTTAATTTAAAAAATAGCTTTGAAAAATAATTACGCTCTGTTGGAGCAATGCCCACAGCATGGAAGGAAGAACAAGAGACCAGCGTCCTGAGTCACTCACTGGGAGACTGAGGCAAGCCAGCCAGCTTCCCAGGTCTCCACTGTCAAGGCGCTCATGCCTTTCTTTCCCAGCGTCACCGTGAGGCTCAAGCATTGCCACATACGTGCATTGTCCCTGCCCCAGGGAAAATGTCTTTTTAGAGTCAATGCCAGCTCCTTGCTTGCATTCCAGGGCTCTCTTGCACCTGCTCAGGCTTCAACACCAACTCATTTTTTTTTTTAAAGATTTTATTTATTTATCTGACAGAGAGAAACACAGCGAGAGAGGGAACACAAGCAGGGGGAGTGAGAGAGGGAGAAGCAAGGCTTCCCGCCGAGCAGGGAGCCCGATGTGGGACTCGATCCCGGGTCTCCAGGAACATGACCTGAGCTGAAGGCACACGCTTAACCAACTGAGCCACCCAGGCGCCCCTTTAATACCGACTCTTAACTGAAAGACTTTCTGGATTTTCTCTTGGGTGGACACAGGCTGCCAGCAGGTGTGCTTCTGTAGCCCCCTTTCCACTCTCATCTTGAGTGAACCTCCCATGAAAGAACTGAGGTAGAACCCCAGTGCTGCAAGCATGGCTAGGGCCTGGGCCCTGCCCTCAGACAGCGCTGGGCCTGTCGGCGCAATATGGAGAAGGAGGCGGCACAGCAGTGGCCTCCATGCCGAGCGGCCTGCTTCTGAGGGCCTGGGCGGTGCCCTAATGGACTGGGGCCTTCTCAGCTAGACTCGAGTAAGGACTGGCTCAGGAGGTTCCAGGGGACCACAGAGGGTAAAGCAGAGGGCACTGCTGTCAGGCTGGCTGGCTCACCCCAGCCGGTCGGGACCCACGGGAGAGCAGCCGTGCTGCCCCGTCCCCCACCTTCCCGCAGGTGCCTCGGCCTCTGCCTGCCGTCTCCCATCAATAGTGGGCACATGCAGTCACCAGCACGGGAAAATGCTCCTAGTGACCCGTAGGGTTGAGTATTTTCTGTTTTGTTTTGAACGCCTTTCTTTAAAGATGTCAAAGTTGGCTTTCACTAGAATCCAAGGTAAAAGCCACTATTCTCTATCTGGTAAAAGTGAAGAAGTGGTCAATCTGTTGCCAGCCCAACCCGATCTAAATAACCCCGTATTCAGTATGTTCATATTTAGATGCACAAGCAAACACAAAACAGCACCCCCACCCCGGCATGGGGTGAAAACCCCACGTGACAGCACGGTGCAGGGCCCTGAGCCGCCGCTGTGGGAGCAGGACGGAGAGGCATCTTCCAGAGGGTCTGAGGAGGCCTGGCTGAGCCGGACTGTCACTGGGAACAAGACTCTCAGCACAGGGCCCTCCTGCCTATGGGCTGAGCGACCGGGTCGTCACATGGAGCTTCCTGCTGCTGGGTACACAGCGCTGTCTTCATCTGTACCCATGGCTGGCAGAGCAACTCTCCAGTCAGTGCTCCCCCTATCTGTAGCGACTGGACTGCTCCCCATGGCAGCGTGTGGCGCGGAGACTCGTGTGGTTGCAGCTGCTGGGGGCCTTTGCAGATGGCACACGCAGGGCTGAGGGGGCATCGCTGGCTGGGCATTCACTGCTCCCCACTGATCCGAGCCTGCAGAGGGCCAGGCAGCGCTCACCTGCCTCACTTGCTTCCCCAGGAAGGTCCCAGATGAGGTGCGTGCTCACTCACACCACACACACCCTTTGGGGGCACCGATGCGTCACTGGGGACGTTGAACCTGCAGAGACTCGTACCTCGTCTTTCAGATGCCTTCCAACTTAGACCTTCTGTACGAGAAATGGCCCTTAGTACTTGGACAGGATAAACAACAGAAAAACTAAAGAATTTGTGTGTTTAAGATGTATGAACATCTGTGAAACCACCACTCAACCAGAAAACTGAACTGTTGCTAATAAATTATGTCTGTCACTCCTCCTCCTCCTCCCATCCTCCCGATTCCCTGCCACGGGCAAGTGTGCTCCTGAGAGTTGTGTTGATCATTTTCTTGCTTTTTTCCTCTGTCTCTCTCTCTTGCTCTCTCGCACACACACACATACACACTCACACACAGTGGATATATTGTTTATTTGATTTGTTATGTAATAAAGAGTGTCAGAGTACAGATAAACTTCTGGGGCTTGCATTTCTCATCCAACCATTATGTTCTTTTTAAAAAAGATTTTATTTATTTATTTTAATTAATTAATTTGATAGAATGAGAGAGTGCGAGCAGGAGACAGGGGAAGGTTAGAGGGAGAAGCAGACCCCTCACTGATCAGGGAGCCCGATGTGGGACTCGATCCCAGGACTCCAGGGTCATGACTGAGCTGAAGGCAGTCGCTCAACCAGCTGAGCCACCCAGGTGCCCCACCATTATATTCTTAAGATCCATCCATTTTTTTGGTTTGTTGCTGTAGTTCGTTTATGTTTAAAGTAGAGACGATATTCCATTATGCTAATGTAACACAGTTTTTCCATTCACCTGCTGGTGGACATTTGGATTGCTTCTTTCCTTCTCTCTTCGATAGTCATAGGATGTGAGAATGTTCAGCACTAAGTGAGGATGCGAAATTGTTTTCCACATCGGTAGCACCAGTAAAGACGCCATTGCTTCACATCTTCCCAGCCATTGCTCTTAGCAGTCTTTTAAATTTTTTGCCAGCAAAACATACAAAATGATACTGTTCTCATAATTTGTGTTGGCATTAAATGCTTCCTTTGCTGTGAACTGACTGTGCAGGCTTTTCATGTCTTCGCCCTTTTTTCTTTGTTGTGGGTTTTCTTCTTGTTTTGCAAGCGTTTTTATGTATTCTCGTGCTGATCCTTCACCAGTTCCATGCATTACAAATATCTTCTTCCAGTTTGTGGATTATCTTCACTCTCCAAAGTTCTGCTGATGGACAAAAATTGTAGTTTAATGGAGTCATACCAGTTGACCTTTGAATGCTTAACACTTTTGGTATCTTCAAAAATTCTTTCCTGCTTCAAGCTCAGAAAGATGTTCACTTACATTTTCTTTTCAAGTTTTCAAAGTTTGCTTTTGACATTTCAGTTCTTCATCCATCTGGAGTTGATTTTTCAGCATGGTGTGACTAAGAGTCCAGTTTCATTTTTTTTCCTATGGATAAACAGTTTTTCCAACTTTTCCTTTTCCACATTCTCTGTCATGCCGTCTCTGTCAAAAATCAAAGTTTCACAGATGCATAAGTCTGTTTCTAGGCTCTTCTCTCTTGTTGGTCAGTTTGTTGAACTCTGTACCATTGCTATACCGTCTTAGTCACTCTGGCTTTACAATAAGCTTTTATAGCTTAGCAAGGCAGTGTCCTCCTTCCTCTTCTTCAGAAAGGTCTGGGCCATTGTTGGCCCATTTGTTCTTCTGTTTAACATTTGGAATTAACACATCCAGTTCCACAGAATAATTGGAGTATAATTTCTGTACAGTAAAGATCCCTTCTTTGTTTACAGCTCTGTTTCAGCAAATGCTGAAACATGTAACCAGCACCACAGTGAAGATGAAGGATGGCTCCATCACCCCCATAATTCCCTCATCCTCTTTGCAGTTAACCTCCTCCCCCAGTTCCTTACTAATCCTGCTCTCTTTTCTGGGGAGATTTTTTTTTTTTCATTTTTAATTTTTTCAATGTTTTATTAAAATGCAAAATTTCTTTTTATTGGAGTTGCAGTAAATCTATAGCTCATTTGAGGAAGGAGTCTGTATCTTAGTCATCTTGTCCATAATCATAACATATCTCTGTCAGCTTATTTGGAGAGACTCTGCCTGCCAGTAGTGGAGAGCTCTTCATTTTTAGGGAATAAAAATGTAAAACCTTTTAAGTAATTCTTTAAAATTCTTAGTAAAGGGTACATTTTGGAAGACAACTGTCGGTCTACATAAACACAAAAACACATTAAAAAAAATATGGCAGACTTGTGGCAGTATTACATTAAACAAACAAACAAAAAAAGGTCATTTCTTGGTCCCAAATTTGCTCTGTGGCTTACCTACAAGACTTTCAGCAAGCAGCCTAGCTTCCCTAATCTGTCTCTTTATCTGTGTGGTCACCAGAGCATCCTTCCTCGGGGGGCCCTTGTGGAGATGAAATGCTACAGTAGGTCAGAGTGTCAGGAGATGAGCAGACCTGGCATAGGGAAGCGGTGAGTGGGTGAGCCCACGGGAGGGGAGCTGCCCTCGCTCCCCTACCAGGAAGGCCGGAGGGCCATCGGCATGTGTGCGTTACCCCAGAGGCTCTAACCAAGTGGCACAACCAAAAGATGGCCTTGAGTCATTTCCCTGACAAATTTGGAAAAGGTTAGTGTTACCAGGCAGCCTGCTGCATGCTTCTTCTGACAGGCGAGCTGGAATCACTGGAGGACACAGCTGACAGCCAATTCATTTTGCTGATTCATCCATTCCAGGAGGGATGGCTTGGAGCCAGAGCTTGGCTTCCAGATTAAAGGCCCAGAGCTCCAGAGCTGCTGGGATGTGAAGGAATGCTGGTAAATGACTGCCACGTGAAGGCCAGCGGTGAAAAGCGGGTTGTTATTTGTTTCCCCTTTTAAGTGATCCCAATTCCACATGTGCTCGCATAAATCCCCCACCGTGGCTAGGGAGTTGTTTGTAATGTTTGTCCATGGGGCTGTGAGCTCAATTATTGGGAGCCACCGGATACTGTTAAATAGATCATCTTGGCTTCTTTATGACCCTATCATCACCTTTGCTTTCATGGGGAATATTGACTCAAGCCTCCTCTTTTACATGGGGTCCAAGTGAAACTCGAGAGAGGGATTACTGCAGGTGCCATCCCTTTGGGGCCCGCCTGCAGAATAAACCTGCGGAATAAAGACTAGGGTCTTAAAGAGGAAAATCCAGGAGGCACTCATTTGCCAACAGTCAGGACCAAATAATAATGGTAGAATCAGTGTGTTCTCATACGGATCTCACTGATAGTTTAACCCGTATTGGTAAGAGACAGTCTTATGCTTTACAGGGAACTCAACCCTACATGAAGTTTGTGAGTGACAGGATAAGCTGAAGAGAGTGAAAATCTTGTCTTGTTTTACCGAACATCGTCCCCGGGACACTGAGCAGTTGCCGGGCTCAGGTGGTTGATGTTTGCTGGGTATTTAGATGGTTGGCTGGTTACGTGAATGGAGAAAGTCAGAAATGTGGACTGTTGAAAGCAAGAAGAGTATCTGTCCCAAGGAGTTAGGTTTTTGAGAAAGGATCCAGTTTCTGTGGTTCTGCGCTGTGGAGTGACTTTGGTCAGTCCCCCATCTCCAGAACTGGATGCTTTTTCTGTTTCTGTCCTTGGGAGTGAGTCAGAGCACACTGCTTTGAGCTTACATTTCAGTAACTCGCTCTCCTTTGGGAGACTTTATAGAATTAGGGAAGTTCTGTAATATTTTGGGGTTCCTCCACACTGTTTTTTCTCTTTAACTCTAGAGTGGATATTTGAAAAGTTACACAGACTTCTTAGTAAAATAAAAATTTGTGATTTTTAAAGAATAGAGTTTTTTTTTTTTTCCTTGCTTTGTGCAAAGTTGTTATGTTTTGCTCCTTAGACAGCTGAACATTTAGGGCATGACATTCTGTAAACCACGGTTGTGCTTAGGAGCTTTTGGCAGATCTGGTCTACTTGGAGCAAAGATGAAAAGTGTCAGGTGTCGATGTGTATCTTGCCCACTGATTAAGGTCCCTAAGATACCTGAGTCCCTTGTCTGGTGCTGATGACCCTAAGGACTGCATGCTTGTCACCACTTGTATTCTTCCGTGCCTTCATTTGCACGGTATTTAGCGAGAATGACTCTGTACCAAGAACATCTCTGGGAGGGGGTACACACTACGTTTTAGACATCATGGCACTTGGGCAACCGCCCAGGTACCAAGTCTGCTCCTCACAGCCCCCACCAGCATGGCTAGACTCTCACTGTCTCACCACCGGTGTGTGGGTAGTAACCTGGTGGTGGTGATGGTGGGCTAGGAGAGCAGATGCTCAGACTGTAGGAGCCAGGACCAGAGAGTGGCTGCCCGTTCGCCAGCGGGCTTCCCGTGGATCCTCACTCCCATGCTCCCAGCACATTCTGTCTACCAGCCTCGGAGGAAAGTGACCTGGCCTTAGTGAAATGTTAGCACCGGGGAGGGAATAAGCTCCAGCTTTCAAATGCTTCTGCCAGCCAGAAGCACATTACAGAGAATTAGCAGTCTTTAAAATCAGAAGGAGGAGAGGCAAGTCTCAAGTATGGTGGCGATATCTTGAATTTGCAGAGTTCACAGTGAGGAGAAAGGGCCAGAGCAGCCTGGTTTTGCACCCCAGCACTGCTGCTGACCCACAGTATGGCCCATGGCAGCCGCCCCTCCTCTGGACCCCGCTTTCTTATGAGTAGAGGCACTTCCTCCCTTGCAGATGGAGGAACTCTGAGATGAGACATCACATGGGCAAAACCCCAGGCACGGACATAGGGTAGACCTTCAGTTTGGGACACAGCGGTCAAGTCTGCTGTCAGCACTGCTTTCATTTTCATTTTTAACAAGTAAGGGTTTACAGTTTTCCCTTAGTGGCTCCCCCCCTCCATTTTCTTACACTGAAAAGAGTCATTTTCAAGCAGTAATGTTACCTGCAAATACCTTTCACTTACCACCATTGTGGTTCTTTATAGTTTACAGAGCATTCTCGGGCCACCAGAAGGTTGGGGCGCAGTGACTCTTTCCTCCAAATGAGAATGATGAGATTTGGAGAGGCCACAGGACATTCCCAAAGTCCCCCGGCTTCTCAATGGCAGTGCTGCGGTCAGAACTCAGACCCCAATTTCTGGTTTCTGTGACGACCTTGGGCCACCTTTCAAAAGTGACATCTTAGACGTGAAAGCCTAGGCCAGACTTTTCAACACGGATGTTTTTCCTTTCCTTGTAGCTGTCAATACCAGCAAATACGCAGAAAGCTATCGGATCCAGACCTATGCTGAATATGTGGGGAAAAAACATGAGGTGAAACAGATCAAGAGAAGGTGGACAGAAGATACTTGGCAGGAGGTTGAGAAAAAACGGTTAAACACCCAGTGCGTGTCCTATGCTGTGCAGAATCACTACTATCGCACCAACAGGTAAGCGTTCTTGGCTGTTGAATTAAAAGGGCAGAGTTGTTCTAGCAATAGTTTCTCTCTCCGCTTCTCATGGGATTTTAAGACTTTTTTTCTAAGTTAACACATAACATCAGAAGTTACTGCTACACAGATTCCTTCTGTGCCATGTAGACCCACAGCTCACAAAACCCCCTTGAGACACACAGGATACATATCGTTCCTGTTTTGGGGGTGTGGAAACAGCTTCTGCGGCCCACCCGCCAGTCAGTGAAGGAACCAGATCAGAGCTGAACACATTTGGGTCTGATCCACCCTTTCCTCCTCCCCACAGTCCACCGTGATGGTCCTGCCTGGGCTTCTGACCTCGTTTCAGATCCCTTAAAGACACTGAACCACATGTCTGTTATAGAAGGAGAATTTGGCATACTTCCCCTCATTACCCATAATCTGTCCCTCAGATGATACATAGTGGTTACATGTTGTGTCTTTGTGAAATGACAAAATGTGGATATAGAAAACGGGGGAAAGTTCAATACAGAAAATGATAAAGATTAGAAAAGTGTGAACTGACAGAAGAAAATATTAGCCATAATCCTGTCACCCAGAAGCCATCACTGTTACTATTTTGGATTGCCCTCTATGCTTTTTAAATGGCTTTTTAGAGTTTAAAAAATTGAGATATAGAGGTGCCTGTGTGGCTCGGTCAGTTAAGCTTCTGATTCTTGGTCTCAGTTAGGGTCATGGGTTCGGGCCCCTCATTGGGCTCTGTGATGTTTGTGAAGTCTACTTAATAATGAAGACATAATGTACAATAAAATGAACAGATCTAAAATGTTAGTTCAGAGTTTTAGGAGTTATATGCAACAATGTATCCACTGCCCAAAGCAGGACATAGAACATTTCTGTATCCTCACAAAATCTCCTGTGTCCCTTTTCAAGCAACCCTAAGCCTCTACTGCCCTAAGTTTCCATTTCTCTTATCTGTGACTGTGTATTAATTTTGATTATTCTTGGAATTTATAAAAAATGGAATCATATTGGGAAATGTATTGCGTTTGGCTTCTTTCCCTTAACTTTAAAAAAAAGAAAAGATTTTATTTATTTATTTTAGAGAGAGCACACAAGTTGGGGGAGGAGCAGAGGGGGAAGGAGGGGGAAAGAATCTCAAGCAGACTCCATGCGGAGCGTGGAGTCAGACATGAGGCTCTGGGGCTTGATCTCACCACCCTGAGATCATGACCTGTGCCGAAACCAAGAGTCGGACGCTCAACTGAGTGAGTTTACCCAGGCGCCCCTCACTTAACACGTTTTTGAAATTCACCCTTGATACTGGTGTATCAGGAATTTGTTATTATTTCATTGTTCAGTAGTATTCCACTGTATGAGTACACAACATTTACCTATTCTCCTGTTGGTAGGCATTTGGATTGTTTCCCGTTTGAGACTATCATAGATATGGTCGCTATGAACATTTCTATAAAAAATGTCTTGTGGCCATATGTGTTCATTTCTCTTGAGTCATTACCTAAGAGTGGCATTGCTGGTTCTCAGGGTAAGTGTGTGTGTGTGTGTGTGTGTGTGTGTGTGTGTGTGTGTGTGTGTGTCAAACTTTATAAGAACATCCAA